>JABFOV010000145.1:0-52056 GCA_022817685.1 Aradophagus sp. ZL-2020 | reverse complement strand
CGACAACCGGACTACACCAAACTAGAAGAGGAACAGGAAGAAACAACGATAATGTAAGCACGCACAGAGAGCTCTGCCACGGGACGAGGATGATGGAGGAGTGTTGATGTGAAGGAATGCGGGATTGGCGGTGTGGAGAGAGCGAACGCGATGTGACACTACTAGAAGAGACAGGTGTACTTCTGGTGAGCGAGAGTGACGGGTCAAAGACACTTAAAAGCGGATGACGGGCACTCAGCTGACTTATGAAAGGGAGAAAGGAAGGAAACCACGGCTGAAATTTAAAACGAAAAATAGTGACCGCCGAAAATTAGATTTCCGAGGGAAAAAAAGCAATCCAATTTTAAAAAGCGAGTGCATGAATGAATATTTCGGCGGGTCCTTGCATAGTCGCGAATTGCGCGCGGATAATGTTTATTCATGCCCGAGACCGTTGACGACTCCGGAGTACACGCGGACTATCCAGTTTATGGTTGAATACGGGATTCGCGAATTTAAACAATTTCGCGGAACAATTTATAAAATTGGCAAGAAACTGAATATGCAGCGCTTTTTATTCAATAACGGCCTTGATATTTTGACAATAGGAACTTCAAACTTGACACATCGCGTAAACGAGCTTTCGCTGTACTTCGGACCACCGTCGCTCACATAATCAGTTTACACCAATCATCGGGCAACCGTTCTTCTTCCGCAAACAGAAAATTAAGAAATCAGTACGTCCCGATGAAATAAAACGCAAAATGCAGCTTCGGTGGGTTCCAATTAAGAGTTTACCTATGAATACTATTTACACTTAAATAATAGCTTTCTAAAGTCTTATTTGAGCTGCTCCAATTTCTCGATATTGTTCATTATTATTTACCGTTTTATTTGATTTTCATTAAAATTGCTTACATTATGCAAATTTTTAAATTATTGATATCCTTCGTTACTATTAATCGTCATCAGTGTTGGCATACATTTAGACTTTATTTATCTTCTTTTTTTGTTACTGTTCTAAAATTAGTTTTACAATATTATTTATACAAATTGTATTAAATAGTATAAGCGAAATTTTTCATATATATCACTGTTTATGGGAAAGAAATTTCATTTATACATGAAACATGAGTTTGGACTTAAAAAAATAATAGCATGAATTTAGTTTATAAATTACAAAAAAGTGATCGAATATCACTTGACGTGAAAAAAAAAAAGGTAAATTAGTCAATAAAATTTTATATTGATATTAATTTTGTACTAGAATCTACAGATATCAGAATATCTTATGTCTTCTTTCTCATTATGTTTCGTACTATAAATTAGAATGTACATAGCGAGAGACATCATACCCATTTAGGATCAAAGTTTAAAATTGAAAAATGTTATAATAAAAATAATTCATTATTACATATTTGAATCTCTTAACATATTAAGCAGTATCTTTATAATGAAGTAGAGAAACAAAATAAGACAAAGGTGACAGTATTTTTATACCAAATGTCTCGCTGATAATACAACCTCACTTCTTAAAATTACTTTGAAATTACTCTTATGGTGAACAAGACGTTATATTTTTTTATTCTCTTTTTCTTCGTGTAAAATTGATATATTATATAATAATCGTAATAATAAAAAAATAATATCACAGAAACTTTAATCCTTTAAATTGCAGTACCAAAATCAATTTTTCTACAATAAATAGGACAAACGTTGCCACTAATAAGATCTTTTTAAGCCATTATTTGATATATGTGAAAAAAGGGAAAACGAAAAAAAGCATAAAATTGTAAATGCCAGTAAAATTGTGGCTCTACTTGGTATTCCCGAGATACACCTCGGAAAACCGGTACGAAAGTACAGCCGTAGATTTCCGCTTTTCGTGACAACTTCTTTAAGCACGGCAATTTGTTGTATAATATTTTTACTGCGAAGAAATGCGCGCGAAGTAAAACATGAAAACGATTTTTAAAAAATGTTCGCGTGACACTTAACGGTCCGGCGAATTGTTTCGCCAATGGGACTAATGAATTTTTTTCCCTTCAACTTTTTTTATATCAAAATTTATTTGGCTCTCAATTTTACCTGATCTCCTTCCAGCACTGTTACGTCGCCTGACGTTTCATCAGGCAGGAAATCCGGCGGTACGTTGACAGTCAGCTTGGCCGTCTGAAAGTCAAAATTAAAACGACAGTTAGCATTTTATACAATTTAAGTAGTACGAGTCAACGGCTCGCGTTGCGCTTTGGCAAATAAGTCGAGTCGCAGTTATAAAAAAACTGCTACGCTCACTTTATTGTACGAAAGGCAACGCACGTCAATTACATTGAAAATCTAATTACAATGTTTTTAATTGCATATTTCAGTAACGCGAGAAATTAACAAATCCTTGACAAAGTTGAGTAGTGAAAAAAAAAAAAAAGAAGAAAAATCTACAAACGTTTTGCGAAACAAAAAACACGAGAAGGGAAAAATACATGCGTTAAGACACGCGTGTTCGTTAGATACCGTTACTGCATTATTTCAAAAGTTGTCCCAATTATGATCAAAGGGATATTGAAATACATTGCTTTGAATAATTTTTAATTAAATTTTTCCGGCTTATTCGGCGGCTTTAAAAATCCTTAGTATTTAAGTGTAGTATAAATAAATTAAGTTCACGCTTTGTTTAATAGTCAAACTGCGATGATTTTCAACTTTCGTTTTAAAAGCAGAAGAAACGGCGCTTTTTTATGTATTCGTTAAAGATGATTATGATGCTTGAATATTGTAGTTAAAAACATTGATTAATCTTCGAAAGTAATAATCTTTATGTAACTTCCATCGGTTTAATGTATTTCATATTCTCGTTTATATTATGTATTATAAGTGACACGGTCATTAAGAGAAACTTTGACGAGTACGTTCATTAAAAGTACGATACCTTCGTGATGCAAAATAATAAACGACATTCGTAATGCATATTAAATTATTCATCTTATTGAACACATACAAGTACTTTAAGTCATATCCAAAGTTGAATCCAAAACAGATTGTTGAAACTAATTTCTATACTAGACACATTTACATTTTCTTTCATCCGTAAATTCGAGTTCTTTATTATCAATTGAATCGAATATTTAAGTTAAATTATAAAGCAAGAATAACAAGTAATCTGTATTGACTTAATATTTTGAGGAAATAATGTTAGTAGACCAAAAATAATGAATTAATTAAAGTAATTATGCGCGCCAGTGGGTAACCATAAAATATTACACTTATAAATTACAAAACGATAAAATTACACTAATTGTACTAATATTTACAATGTTGTACAATTGCGTATCAATATTTACAATATTTTATAATTTATACGCGAATATAAATAAACGTAATCGGTTGCAAAATAGTTAATGAATATAATATTTATAAATAAATAAAATGAAATTACTTTCGTATTTGTTTTTACGATCGCACGAAAAAAGTTAAAAATGATTGAGTTATTTGCGGCACACAACTGAGTCATGTAAAATAAGACAGAAAATTGTAACCTCTATAAAGATGAAGAAACATGCAGAAATGAACATTGTTATTTCGTTTGTTTTTGTTTATTTTTAGAGGTTACAATTTTTTGTTTTTTACTACTAAAACGTGTACTAAAAATAATTCAGTCGTTTTCAAATTTTCCCGTGTAAAACATCAATATTAGTAAACATACATTTTTAATTAGAAATTAAATTTTGGTATTTCGTTTGACGATTATTAACAACTTATAACTGTGAACTTTTGCCGATTTCGAATCGCTAAAATATGCGAAACAGTCGAATGACTTACACTGGCCGCCGGGTGTAGCAGAAAAATTGAAATTAATGCCTAACGTGCGACGCTTATTCAAGTCTCCCGACGCATTTTTGCTGATTAAAATTTACAACACATTAGGGTAATATCCTTACAAGTAGTAATATCTTAAATCATCATTTCCGAATCGACCGAAAATCCCCGTGCCGGTATAATATAAGTAAAACTTCGCTCGCTCGCTCGTTCGCCGGTATTCAAAAACCTGGCGCATTGTCGAAGGCTAATGCCGCGAATATCTTACGCCGAGTGAAAAGATTCTGTTTCAGCAACGCAAGCAAATTCGTTAAGAGCTACATATTTTGATAACGCATATTTATCGTTACTAGAAAGAATGTGTTGTCTGAGCGAATAAACATTTCGCTCGAATATCAGCGTCCAATTATTAGTCTCGTTTTATTGACGTTAACAAGTATTTTTAAATTAAAAAAATGAAGAAAAAGAAAGGAAAGCAATTTAAACACGTGGTGAAAATTCGCTGCGGCGATCAAGTTGGATAAAAATGTTTAATTTGTTTTTAAAGTCGATAACGACTAATGAAATTTTTTCATAATGAACATTAATAACTTGAGTATAAAATTATTAACTTTGATCGCGTCAGACAAGCAATAAAAATATAATCAGAGTCTTATTAACATTAAAGCGGGACTGAAGAATCGCATTAGAAATGATATCAATCAATTATTCATCAGCAATCATCAATTATTAAAAACTAAATCTCAACCCCAAGCTGCAAAGTGTTGATTAAAAATGCCCACTGTTTGTTGCGCATTGTTCTCTGTTCACCATTCTGCCGTTTCTCTGTCAAACATTAAAATTTCAATAAAGCACACCCAGAGAGCTCGATTCGCCCAATTCATTTATGAAAATATTTAACGCGTGGGTAAATGTCAAATGAAATTAAAAAATAATGATTAACCACTATTTGTATGTAATTACTTTTAAATAATTGTGAATATTTTCCAAATAAAATTAAGATGCCATAATTAATCTGATCTTAGATAATATTTATACAAATTAATACTAATTCTTCAACGAAAAGTAAATAATTAATTAGCTGTGTATTTTTCACATACAATCGAAGATTTGCGTTAGATAAAGACTCCTTAAAAAAATGTACTCTCTTCACCCTTTGACTAACGGTTCTCTAAAATCATTCCGTTTCGGAAAACGCGAAACTAATGAAAACAAGCTTGCAAGGAGCATTTTGCATTGAAATTCACCGCGAAATCTTTCAAAGACATCGCGTCAATAACGGTATTATTTTTTTTTCTTCGCCGTCTTTCCTTTTCCCGAAGCGCGTCGGTTGTTTCTACGCTCGTCGGCGGAAGTTAAATAGCGGTCGGTTAAGGAGCAAAGCAGAAGCCAAAATATATAAGAACGAGATGTATCGCAATCAGCCGGGTGTACTGAAAGAGACGGACCACCACAAAGGAAAAATAAACCTTTTCCTTACCATGACCAGTCTTTTTCGCCCCGATCCTCTCCCTTTTGCCTTTTTTCATTCCTTCCTTCACTTTCCTTCACTCGCCACCTTTACCTCCCTTTATACATTCTCTCTTGCCACTCCTCTTTTATTTTCTTCGTGTTTCTTTTGTTCGTCCCTTACAAGCCTCGTTTCCGTTTTTAATTAACGAATGTTAGTTCATTACAGAGCCGAGCGTTATTTCCCAAGAAAATCACGAAAGTGCGCCGTTATTGTTTAATTCGCGTTTCACGTTTAATGCGTAAAATGTAATATTTATAACCCACGGCGTATAAACTGCGCTTTAGACTCGGCATTTATTCACGCGTTTCTTTTCTTGTTATATTCCTCCGCAGTTCGCGCGGCTCCACTTACGGAACGCGCAACACGTTGACAAACGTGTTTCATTTTGATTACCAAACGAGCCGCTCCGGTGCGCTGCGAGTGGAATATAATGAAGAACGGCAACTGCAAGTTCGAAGCGACGCCGCTGCGAAATCCCATGATTTCGTCCTGGCGTGTGCATTACGCCAGGATGAAACGCAATGCTAATGAGATTCGCTGAACCTCTTTGAATAACGAGAAAGATCGGAAAAGTATATTGTGCCGGATTATATTAATAAAATAAATCTGCTGAATTGATTTAAACGAGCTGTGCTGCTGGCGCTGCTGCGAGTCGGAGGCGAGCCCGGCCGAGAAGGCCAAGACACGCCGGGCCAATCTCTCAGCCGCGGATTTAATTAAATTTTACTTTTTGTTATAAACAACTTGGCCTTTTCGATTGCCCTCGCCTGGCATTAATTGACTACATTCAATTGGAATATTTTAGGTGGACGGTCGATGAAGATTAAAATGAAAAATGGAAGAAGAAAACATTATCGTTATTTTTGAGATTCGGTGGCACGTTGAGCGAAATATAAAAATTGACGTTCGATTCTTGAAGCTCAACAGTTTTGTTATTTACGAATTATACAAATTATAATAAAATTCGCCGTATTTTTACTTCAAGGTTTACTTGAGTTTTTTTGTAATTGATAAATTCAATAACTGCTCAAAGAAATCTCTTAATTCAGAGATAAAAGACATTTTATTAAAGAGAAGAAAATACGTGACATTATACAAGTCTAAAATTAAACGTCGACTCATATTAGCTTCCTATTTTATTATTAAAATAATAATCCTAGCTCTTAAATAATTTTCCTTAAATACATCAGTTCCGTTCCTGTGCTGAATAATTCAGGGACGAAATTAACAATCTACACACGCGAAGATTAATCCCAATCTTACAGTAGTGATATTGATATTTGAATATTGATACATATTTTGAATATTTATCTGAGCAAAGTGCTTGCAAATCCTAAGGGAGCGCGCGGCATCAAGTGAGACGGAGGAACGCGTGTCGGTAAATACTTTAAAAACTGCATTCACTTTCAATTTAACAACAGTTTTGATAAAGAAGAATAATGTATTGGTTGAAAGCTTTTTTCAACCAATAAATATCACAGCAGACGTTTTGTATTAAAAATTTATTAAAACGTTTTGTTCGCTCAATGGAACAGTAACGCGCGAGTATCTTTTTCAATTACGCTTGAGCACAAAAAGAAATTATTCGGCATTCAATTAATTTCCAGTTATTATAAATGTTTTCAAAGAAATATCACATCATTTTTCATACAAAAGATCCTTTCTTTTTTAGCGAAAAGGTTAATCTGATCCAATCACCTTTATTTACTGATTGAATTATATTGGAATTTATTTACCAGCCTAAATGTATAATACACACAAAAGATGAAACAGCAGCTGAAAGGATAACGTTCAATAATAAATACGCATAAAAATTACGCGTACGGTATTTGTTAAATTATTTTTGAATACGAATTTTAAATATTTTCGCTGAAATGAAAATGCAAAATTAACGACTATGGTCGAATAATTAATTTCACACCAACTATTTATCTGATCGCTTCTGATGGATCCAGCAACTACTGATTTTGGTTTGCTATAAAATAACAATTTGTCACAACAGCAATTAACGTCGTAATACGAATTTGTGCATTTATCCTTATAACATTACTTGCTCACGTACTTGGAAAGTAAAAAGGAACATGTCGAAGGTGCGTGTCGCCACATACTCACACGAAACACAAGCATCCCTGCAGTGATTAGAGAGTAGTGACATTCTCAAAACGTCGAAGCTACTATTAAACTTGGATCGTTAAGACCAAGCGTAGTGGCAACGCTCATTGAACACCAATTATAACAATCCGATGTCATTGTGACTAACTTGCGCAAGAAATTACAACATGATTGTACACAAGTTAATTAGATTGTTACGTCTTTGTTATACTCGAGAATGTAACTTAATTTTATCATTGAATTATTTCATTGCTCACCATTTTTCATAAAAAAATCGAAAAGTAATTAATTTGAATTATTTATTAATTTTTTTATTGTTCTTTTTTTATGAAAACTGATTTGCTTTAATAAAATGTTTCTTATATTTTTCTAATACATCTTCATTTCAAAACTAGCCTAACGTATCGTTTTAGTTAATACACTTCGTAGAAATAATTCGGCGTAATTTATTTGTTTAGTTATACTTTTCACTTTGAAACTCGTGTTATGGTAACCACTGGAACGTTGCCAACGGTTTAAATAACTACCTTATCACATCTAAATGCTCTTTTAAATATTAAATTGTGCTCCATACAACGTGTAATTATAACTAGAAAAGTAAATGACGTTATTATGTTTGTGAATACGTGGAAAACGGTTTGCTAATGTTTCCGTTATGTTTAATTAAAATGTAACGAATGAGCTTATTTGAAAATAATTTTTATAATTTTAGTTAATCAGTCCTCTAAACTTGAATCAATTTATGGTTTCATTTAAAGTTGTTTCAGCTTTGAATCGTAATATTTTTTTCACCATTATTATTACTACATACTCTTCTACTCTTTGACGAAATTCCTTGCCAAGAAGGAAAATTCAAAATTGTCAAAAATAAGTGTACAATAGAAGGAAAAAAGAATGCAACTAAATAATTATATATCAGAGAAGCTTCCATTCTTTTCACTCGCTTTCGTCAAAGAAAATCTTTGTTGCATAAAAGTAACATTATACGTGTTTTCCAAAAGCTCTCTGTAAAAAGTTCGCCTTCGCGCGTTATTATTTATAATAATATAATAGCTCACTTTGCTATTGGAGACGAACTAGAAATACCGAAAAATCAGAAGCAAAAGAAGCGCCTGCAATTTCATGCTCGAAAATACCGCTTATTGAAAGTTGCGTCGCATCAAAAATTGCTAATTTCTCAATCACATTTTAAAATGAATCGCTCGATTTCACAAATTTTATCAGATTAAGAATTCGCCATCAATAACAAACGAGTGTCTTTCCGAAAACGTCATCAACAATTTAAACGAATCATTTTTTCTTTCCTTTACCGATATCTTGATCTGATGCAATTATAATTTTGTCCTACATTGAGTGTGCGGTTTGAAAAACGAATCAATATAATTTAAAAATAAGACGCCACGAAAATCAAATTAAATTCACGTGAATTTGAATGGCAACATCGCGAAAACGTCAATGTGTATCGATTTAATATCTAAAATTAACTAGGAAATTACATTTTCGGAAAAGCGCGGCATTAGTTCCAATTATTTAATAAAACAACTGAAAATGGAGCGAACCTTCGGGCGAAATTTTAATCAGTTTATCAATCAATTATCTAACGAAAGCCGGGGAGTAAAAGTAAATAAAGATGAGAGAAGAATACCTTGTCGGCGGCGAATCGAACGGAACGTCGGCATTCGCGGCGGATGGTTGCCGCGCGCGGAATCATAATTCCCGGACTAAGGAAATTAATTACCGCGTAGTTGGTTTAGGATTTCACGGCCAAGCGACGGGACGGCTCTTGCGGGGTATCGTGAAAGGGAAAAAAGTGATCGGCGTGAGCAGCGCTCGGTCGCAGGCTCGCGAGAGACACTTGAAATTACACTTTCCTCGGCTGACTCCGGAGCTCCCAATTGGCTGCGCAAACCCAATTGGGCACCGAGGGCAACCGAGATCTCACTCCGGGCTCTTGCTTTTGCAGCTCGTCTTAAGAGCAATTTCCGTCGAATGGCTATGGAGTACGGGGCAAGCTATACCAGCGACAAAACCTATTAAAATTTTACGACCCTGCACTCTGTTGCGCGAACGTAGCAATCCTGCACGCCTGGTTTCGCGCGCAAACGCGAACGTAAATGCAAAACGGCAGGCCGAAACTGTTTGACACGAAATTTCGAATCGCATAATACATGCGGACATTTCCAATCATTTAACGCGCTACGTCGACTCCCCTTATCTCGTTATCGGATGGGTGCCAAGGTAAGTGCGCCATTTCAAGTCGAACCATTCTTTCTCGTCTGCTTTATTCGTTCCGTATTATGTGCGAGAAGTTTTTTTTTTTTTTTTTTTTTTTTTTTTTTTTTACACCACCGATCAATTTTAAATTGAAGACACTCTGAAAATGTTGCCCCGCATTATTTGGTGGAGAAATTGAAGGAATTGATGAATACTAATATCTATTAGGAATATGTTCACCTATTTGATCCTAAGTGCTTTGAATTGCAAGCCAAAATGATGATTCGCATATTTATATTAAACTGATATCAGTTCGGGGCCAATTATTTTATTTGCGCGAGTATACATATTCAGTACGAATTAATCACACAACGTTATTTGCTGATGAAATGAAGTGATGAAATGATCTCTTGATAACGTTAATAAAAGTTTAAATTCGATTTTGGACGGGAGAGTCGAAGTTGAATAATAGTCGGGAATAAATTGCCGGATGAAAATCTAAAATAAACGGCTCGAGAAATTCGCGCGGCTTCTTAATTGGGTAACGCTCATCCAGTTTCAGTGTAAAAAGTGCAAAACAGTGACATATAAAATATAAAAGGTAGACGTCAAAATATTTTCACTGCGCGACGAAATAAAAGCCGCTACTTTTAAGAACTAGTTTTTTACGTTCCATTACCTGCTTTCAGAGTTCCTTAACTTTTTTAACAATAAAGTTTCTGATTTTCGAACGCAAGTTCGTAAGCGGCGCAATAAAAGCAAGATACGCCATTGTTTGTGGCGTTTATTAAATTGCAAAATCAATATCGCCGCATTTTCCCGAGCCGCTTTGCATACGTATGGACGTAATTTTTCAATCACCCGGCGAAGTTTGGATTACTTAGCCGTAAGGTTGATTAACTAATTAGAAAAGTTTTGATTATCAAGTGGGATCGGTTCTCAACGTTATTTAAATCTGTAATGTGATTAGAATTTAACAAGCATCATCATATACACGTCCGTCGGAATTCATTTTATGTTTCACTCACAACCGTGTTTACCAACTCTAATTACTAAACTATAAATTTTCACCATTTCCATCCCATTTTGGATTTCGTGTAACGAACTGGCAAAATAAATTTCCGACGGCAAATATTTATTTGAATTGCCGGGCAAACATGTTGTTCCCTCAACTTACGTGTTAACGTACACCACGCTGTGACATTCATCTGAAAATCCCTTTTTTCGCAATGAATATAATATTTTGTGGAACTTGTTCCGCCCGTGTTTGCACACGAGCGGAAGAACAAACTCGTTAGGAACTGCGAATAGCTAAACACGGAAGAAGCCCGACTTGGCCGCTGATGTACATGCGTGGCAAATTCGATTATGTAGCAGGTGCTTCTGACCGTAGCGGGCAAGTCTGATAAAGAGATAAACTGTAACCGAATGATCGGAATCCAGAAATATTTATGGCCGCGCGATGGAATAATAAAACACGGCGCTACTAACATTTTCGTCCCGCAGCTACCGGGACTCGATATTGCGGATTTACTTGCTGGAAAATTATCATTCGCGAGTACGTGTTTTAAAAATTGGACCTTGGTGAAAAATGTTTAACGTTTAAGTCGATCATTTTTTCGTGTATATTCTTTATTTTCTGATACATCCATCGTGATGAAGGAATAATTTGAGAGAAATACCTTCCATCATTTCCAAACAATTCTGCAATCTGTAATAATACCTAAACATTAATAACCTTTTTGTATTAATACCGTTTTAACTGTACTATTGTCTTACGACAACAAATTCGATTGTTTCACTGCGGCGAAACAATTATTTAACCCATTAAAGCTGCAACTTTGTAATTGAAACGCGCCAAGCAAAATATTACATTTAATAACGAAAGGAGCTCTACGTTTTTAGTCTTTTTACAAACCGGAAATAATTCTGGCTTCATTTTTTTCACTTTTCGCAGTAACTAAATAATAAAATATCAAATTTTGCCATGAAATTAAAAGCAGCGCGCAAACGTTACGCAAAAAGCAATTCGTCAATATGAATTCGACGTTTTATTTTAATCATTATTTGGAATCCATTTTCGCCGTGTTCTCTTTTTATTTCAATCTGCCTGTGAAAAAAGTGTTCCCGCAAAATTGAGGATGTAAATTTTTGTCGTGCGCGCGAAAATATGCACTGCGGGTTAAAGGAACGTTCGGTTATGAGCAATCGTTTGGTAATTGAAATTGTTCGCCATTAACAAATTTCATCCATACGAATTTGAGCTGGAACGTAATGCTGAATCGCGTTATACTCTCACGCTCGGCTCGATTAGATCTGACATTGATACACTGTTGATTAAATACATATATGAATAGTGCATTACTCGATCCGTTATGATTACACTTAACACGCTTACAAATACCATATCCAAACGTATGTAATTGAATCGGTTACAATTTCTATGCATTTATATATATATATATATATTTTTTTTACTTTTTATTAAACTACAAACTGTAACATGTTTTTACATGTCATTAAATTGGGAAAATCAATATATTGTTTATGTTAAACATTTAATAATTTTTAAATAATATTTAATATCGTTTACTACGATCCCATTATAAAATAGCTTAAAATCTTGGACAGATGTATTTTCCTTTCAAACATATAACGTTTTTAGCAACGTAATTAACTTACATACCGTAAAACAAAAAATAAACAGCTTGAAAAGAAAATCGCTGGTACGGCCGAGCAAAAATGTATCAAGTAATTGATGTATGATGTTATTTCAAGTTCCGCGGACTATTCGATCGAACGTAATCGAACGACGTGTAAACCTTTTGCCGAGGAACTTCAGTCGGGGAAATTGATTTAACGATGAATAAGATCTCGCTGATTATTGACGTGGAATTATGCAAAAAGTGGCGCGATTCCAGGCGCCATTAACTAAGTGCCTAGATCCACTATAATTTTTTGTGTTACCAAATACGTTTCATCGATTAATGCGGAAAATCGTCGCTTCAATTGAACAGTTGCGTATTTGTGTGAACGCGACGTTAACGTCATTCGATCGGCAACGATATTACTAGCGCTGCGTTTGTTTGAACGTGTTTGTAAATCAAATCAGAGTTTACAATGTGAAACTAGGTTACGACCGGGATACATGCAGAATCGCTATTGAAATTGAATCCTAAATAAAGGTTGTCATGTCAATAGTAATAAATTATGAAAAACCGTAAGATTTATACCATTGATTCCAATGGGTCGTAAAATTATTAATAAAAAGGAAAAAGAAAGAATATGACGCCCCCCCCCCCCACCCGGTGAAAACTGGACAATGACGTTATTGAGGTGCGACGCAAATTAACAGCGGGTGGAGTCACGTTTTAAAGGTCATCAATTTTACAAGCGTTCGAAATTTGAAAGCGGCAAAACGTGCCTATTATCCTTTTTTCAAGCTGAAAGAAACAAAGTGGTTAATTAACAAACGCTTTTCGCGTGAAAATGCTTCGAGGGAATCGTTTATTAATGGTTAATATTTCAACTTATTAAATATTACACAACGCGTCGAAAAAATTTGTTGATAAAGTTATGCCACTGTTGCGAGTTTTGTTCTTGAACATTGTAATTAAGTCATTTTGTGTGTATGAGAGGATAATAAGTGCATTAAAATGCATCGAGAAGTTACAACGGAAAATACCGTCGAATAATTTTAAGGCCATTCGTGACAATCAAATTTTGCCTGAGAAGTGATTACGTGAGAAAGTATAAACGGTAATTGGATCGCAAACAACAAACCTTTCCAATTAATCGATTTAATTATTTAAGACGCTGCAAATGCACGTTGAAAGCGATTATTTGAAGTGAATAATTAAATTACCAGTGGCTGGTAAATCTTGAAAAGTTCAACTTTTTCGTAATGTTCATTAGAGCATTCAATGAGTTTAACAGTATACACGTAAAGTTATAGTTTTTCGAAATAAAGAAATTATTAATTTTTTTTTCTTTTTTCATTATTAAAATGTTTCTAATTTAATTATCTTTTATAGTTAAATAAATATAATTGGTACTAAATTATTATCAATTGTTATATTATTTAAAAAAAAATTCTGATTACAGGACATACGTATAAATACGGTATTTATGAGTAAAAAATTCATAATTCCTGCTAAAAACTGCGTATTTGTATAGTAATACTTGTAAGTAAACTTACAAATCATCGATACAATATTTTTAACATTATGGAGTGATTTCTTCTTTTAAAATCAGCAATGTCGCCAGAATCAAGTTGAAGATTTTGTCGAAAATTGAATAAAATTCTAAATTCCGACTATGCTAAATTGTAGCGTTGCTTTCAGACGCTTTGACGTGAGATCACTTAGTTAGTTAGACGATGAAAACGCTCAAAGTAGTAAACGACTAATGCGTCACGTGAACAGCTGCGCACCGAGAAACTTTAGCTATTCCTTCCGAATGCTCGTCATATACGTTTATGATGTTCGACGAAGAGAAACCGCAAGACGTTATGCATTGACCCGATCTTCCGAAACGCGGCACCACTGATACCGAGCCGCATCGCACGGAATAGAGATTTATTAATATTCAACATTAAATTTTATAACCCAAATTAATTATTCTACCGGCGAACGTTTTGTTGCTCGTACACATAAGTCACGCGTTGAATTTTCGTTTAATCGAACTGCCCGATTAAAATCTTCCAATCAAAATATATTTATTGATTCTTTATTACCGTGAAATTTTCATTCGGCGCTGCATGCGAGCGGATTTTGCAAATGGAAAATAATCAACGAATAATCCGACGACTGAAAATTTTATTACCTTTCCCCGCAAATGATTACATATCGAGCATTTAACGTCACAATGATTGTCCGTTGCGATATTTTTGTCGCCGAATGGAGTTTTTCAATTAAAGAATTATCATAACAATTTACATTACAAGTATGCGAGATTTCGTTAAAAGAGAGAGAGTCGAAAAGGTGAAAAAAGCGCCGGTCCGGTTTGAGATGCACGTCACGCGCATACTTTAAGTTTGTTCATTCAGTAATAGCATAAATTCCGAGATCCGGAAGAGCCGAAACTTAATTGTGCAGTTCGTGTATCGAGTTGCGAGACGCACGCGCAAAACGCCAGTCATATTTATTCGTCACGCAGATACAGTTTTAAGGAACATTAATCGAATTTGATTGATACTCGCGCCGGCGGAATCTTATTTTTCGTCGTGCAACTTTAAATCGCATTGCACAAACTTCGATTGTTTGCACAATCTGCGCGAGTGTGAGGCGCCGCAGGAGGGGGAGGGGGGGGTCGCACAACGGGTGGGGGAGGACGGGGGGCGGTGTCTTTATGCAGCCGACTTTGCACGAACCGAGGCAGGGAAGTTGAATCGACTTGTCCCGGGCGTTTCATTTGTAACCAATGTAGTATCAGCACAAATAAGTACACTCGAATGAGAATCTTATTGGTGCTGTTTAAACAGAACCATTTTCAATTTTGTTTACTCGGCCAAAGAGATACGATAAATAACTCATTATCAGCGCTTCGGCAACTTCGTTGCGCGTATAAAATGTTTTCCCAATCACATTTCGGTGTATAAATAAAGACGAGGATGAAAGGGGGGCTAGCGAGGAGGGAAAAAAGAGGGACGAAGCACGGGGGTTTTCGTTTCGACGAATTGTCATCGCGAGGAAACGAAATCGTTTTACACGGACGCGAAGATTCCGGCGAACACATCGACGCCGGCCTCGTTTTCACGATAATGCGCGCACCGTGGAAATGAATTGTTGTCGCAAACTTGGCATTATTTATATAAAAGCGAACGTTTCGAATCGTGATTTCCGCGACTTTGCAATCCCGCTCGGCTGGTCCGCGAGACTCGCCGGCCGCCTCGCAAGTGCCGCAACCCTCTCGCGGTGATTATCGGAACTACGCTCTCGAGTTGGACCGACTTTTATCGGGAAATCATTCGACTGTTTAGATAAAGCGCCGATCAATCGAGAATTACGAATTTTATTAATAATAAACACGCGCGATGTTTTATCGCCGACGGCTTTGTTATGTCCCGATGACTATGTCCAATTAAAAGCCTTTGTTTAGTCATCGATACGTGTCAGCATGTCGCAGCCGTCACGTATCTGGCGAATCGGATAGCTGCCGATAGCTCGCCGGCCCGAACAACAGATAATTCGGTCGATAGAGTATTGTAATAGTTTGGCCTCCGATGTCCCGAATTCTTCATTTTTGACGGCCGTCGGCCAATATTCTCGCGTTATCTCGCGCGATGTTATATTAATTGTGCCGGGTCGCCTTTGCCTTTCTTTTTGGTTGGGTAATAACTTCCGTATGTGGCAATTGGGTAAAACACCTTAAAAAATATCCATGAGTCTGGAAGATTCTGGAATTCAAACTCAAGAAAATATGCTGGCGCTAAAACAAAACAAAATAATATCATTAAAATTCGTCCTCCAAAAAAATGTCTTGACTCAAGAGTTTTTTTTTAGAATACGGTCTCACAAAATTAAAACAAATTTCATTTAACGATCCGAACTACCCGAAATATATTTGTCCGTTGTGATTTGCTGGCAACGGAAACGTCGATCGTTAAATTGTCGTCGGTTATGAGACGTCAGGATAAGTGTTGTTTAACGCGACGTCGGGGCAGCAACTTGCCTGGAAATGGCATCCCGGCGGGTTAAAGGTCAAGCGCGACGCGTGGCGCGAAATTGTTTTGATCCCGCATTTGAATGCACAGATGTTATCGCGAAGTTAAATGGTGTTGGCGTGCGCGAGCGAAAAATCATTTTGCAACTCCACCAACCGTAAACGCCGCCCGAAAATTGCCTCCATTCAAACTCGACAATCCGCTGGAGCTCGCCCGCGCGGACAGGGAATACCTTTTGATCTCCAAACGTATTTCATATCTTAAAAGATTGTTGTTTTTTTATCGTCTTTAATAGCGCGAATAAGTCACGCGTTTTTTGTTTACTCGACGGAGCGTCATTGCTCACGATGTTGCGACGAAGAAAAGAGCAAATTTTTCGGTGGAAACACTTCGATTTCTTCGCCTTTCCTGTCCGGTTTTCAGTCGAAAATTGAGAAGTTTTTGAGAAAGCAATATTATTTAATAGTATATCATGCTTGCAACTCTACGTCTTTGATAATAACTCTGGCGATAAAATTTTTTGATGATATCGTGCATTGATTTCTTATAAAATTTATTTACTTTTTTGACAAGGCTATTCCTAGTTAAATGACCGAAATTTCTTACATGTTTTCCAGTAAAGTTTTGATTTTCTCTATTTTGATAAGCAAATAAACTTCAAAAGGTATTCACTCAGAGCAAGCTGAGTTCATTTGAATCGATTATAAAATTTATTTGTTATTCTTTCAATGTAACAAATAATTTTTGTAAGTGAACTCAGGTATATTAAAAACAAATTTTACTTGACTTAGACGAATTTTAGTTAACAAAATGTTTTGTTTATTGAGTGACAAAAAACAGGAAGTAACAAAACAATGTTTCCATCAACCTTCTTTAAGGAATAATTTTTATTGTAACTTTTTGATTGTAATCAAATAGTTTATATTTGGCCTTGCATGTCAAGGCCTCATCGAATCCGAGAAAGTTGATGTAAAAAATGTTTTGCCACTTTTTTTTGTTCTCACGATTCCTTTTTGCTGTTAGAAATTTGAAAGTTTAAACAAACTATTATTTCCTTGAACCTATTATAGGTTACAGGTACATGATAAAAGCTAACAAACTAGGTTTCTTGTTACAAATGTATTATTTTTAAAATTAAATAATTGGCTGTTATTTTTTTATTCTTTTATAAAAGCTTTCCATAATTTAATATTGGAGTTCTTCGAATACTTCCCTCTTTTTAATTATTGTTGTCGTAAAATTTTAATTTATTATACTTTAAATAATTCGATAAACTCACGAAAAATTATATGAAAATTAAATTATGTGTAAAAATGTTTTACCGTCTCACCATGACCATAAAACACGCGTTCTTCAATTGAATTTGAAATACGATTAAAAGTATTGGTTTAATTATTAATAAGTAGAGGCATCAATTATTCACTTTAATTTTGCATTTTATTTTTAATTATTTCAATTTATTTTCCGGCTATGTTTTTAATTTCAATTTAAAACAATTTGCATTTACTGCTCGTAACTACTTATGGATTTCAGTTTCAACTATTGATTCATTACTTTTATTTCAATAAAAAAAAAAAAAAAAAATGTTCATATTCCCACCAAATATATCTGATGCAGTTAAAATATTATGGCGAAGTGAGAAGCAATCTCACATAACGCAGTCCGGAATTGTCCAATTTTCCGACAAAACTATTTCGATTCTTCGTTACACAAAAATATGAAAAGAAAATTGTAAACCAGCAATTGATTGTCAAGTTGCTCTCATTCACCAAGCGTCTGCAAATGACTCGTAAATAATTGTTTGACAATAATTCGAATTCAAGTATCTCCTCGTGTAACACAATGTTCGCACTTCGGATAACAATAATGTAAACCCCTCCCGTACCCCCCCCCCTATTCTCGTATACCAATAAGTCTGATTGAATAATAGAATTGAAGGAAAAAAGCCGACGAGCGTACTTACCCGACTCTCCATCGGATCCGTGTTAATTTGACACATATACAATCCTTCATCCTCTAATTGAACGCCCTTGATATGCAAGCTCCAAGCAACATGATCGACATGTTGTACTGAAACGCGTTTGTTGTGTGTTATTACGTGGTCGTGGATCGCTTGAATTGCTTTCGTATCAGCTTTCACCCAGCCCACCTGCGAAGCATAACAAAGTCACGTTCCCTCTTCTCGTTCATCAAACTTTATTTCGTACTTACTAATAGACTTTTCATTTGGAAATTAAACGACCGTCATCGAGCTCGCATATTATATCAGAAGTACTACGCAAACGGTTCTTTGGTTCCAATTTTATCGACCGTTTTATCTATTTGTGACGTGTTTCCAAACTTCTATCGACTGTTTTTTATAGTATTTCATAGTTTAAGTATTTTATTTTTCCTTTTTGCAGTTAGTTATAGTAGTTTTTATTTAACAGTAACTCCTTTCAAACATCTTTTCGATTCGTTTAAATATAAATTTTCCGGCTATAAAGAGAGATAACATTGATCGAAAATATTATCGGCGCACGTAATCTGCGCGCGTAAAAACGTTCGTACCTATTGTGACAGTGCAAGTTGTAGTAAACGATCGCGCGCAACAAATATTGTCGCTGCGTAAATGTCGTTATCAACAGGAACGCATATTTTAGCAAACATTTCCCGAGCCGATGTTTTCCCGAAACTATCGCAAAATATCGGCCGATGAAGACGTCGGTGCACGCGACTTCGGTGCATCAGTCAACGACAAGCGCGATTCTCTACGTGTCACAATTTTCCTCTTCAAGTCCCCCGAACGACAGCTATAGACCGCGTCATTTCACCGAATTTCCAAGACTATTTGCATTTTCCTCGGAGCACGCCGCGAATTTCTCCGCTCGTATGATGTATAAGTTGTGGGAATTTACACGCGCGTAAACGAATAACGCAAAGAAAGGTGTAACACGGCCGAGCGCGCCCTTCGTGAAAAGTGTCGCCTCCATTTTTATAAACTCTCGCGACTTCCGACGACGACACATTTTTCCAATCTTATTTCACTTTTGCGCACCGAGAGGGCGCACGGAAAATGCAAAGCGACGTCGAAATTTTGTTCGAGTCCCGTAAATTCGCACGACTGAAATTTCGTAACCGGAATATTTTAAACGTTTTGAAACTGACTCGGCAAAATAAAAAGGGTATTATATTTTCTGAAATCAATTTAAACTGTCGTCATAACAAAACGTCGGTGATCGTGTGATTTAAGCGAGCGGATCGTTGCGAAGGAGGCATTGAAAAGTACGTAATTGATAATAATCATAAATGATGAACAGCGACAGCGCGTGCTTGAAATTCGGATTATTGTCAAAGCTGCGAGAAAGACAATGATTCATTGGCTATAATGCGCGCAATGATCCAAGCGATTTGAAACGCGGCACCGGGTAAACGGAAACCAGCGCGGTAAATAAATCGTTGGCCGGTAACCGGTGGCGCGTCACTGAACAGGGAAATCTGTTTATGTTGGCCGTCCAATAGCGCGAATCAAAGGTTGCATATTTCTGCGGAATCTTGTTATCACGTAACACTTTGGGCTTTGATTTTGAAAGATGGCTTTGCGAACAGATTGATTTCGCAACAACGCACGGCCGAAAAACCCCTTAAACCGTCGTATCCATAAAATATAGTCTAGTAATTCATTTTAACTAAAAGTGCAGTCAATTAAAAAAGAAATTGTTATTTAACCTCGTCTCTTTTTTTACGCTTAATAACATTTCGCGCAAAGTGAAACTCAAACGCTGATTGCGACGTCGAAAAAGTTAATTAAAAATGAAAGTGAATTCAACGTCATTTTGTGAGACTTTAATAAAGATGTTCTATTTGAATGATGTATAAGTCACAAATATCGTCCCGTTTCATCATATATTGAGTCGTTCCACTCAAAGTTGTTCCCTGGTCTTGGATTTTCAGTTCGAGTTAATCTTTGTGACTGAATTTTAAATTGCGCTTACTTGTGTCAACCCGTGATGAACGTAAGACTTTTGAATATAAAATTTGCAAGAATAAATGTTACCTTGTAGACGCCCAGATGGTCAATGTAGCACGTAAATACCGCTTCCCTTCCCAACGGCACTGTCAGGTTTTCCGGCGAGCCTCGAAACTTCGGCTCGGAAGACCCGCCTGTAAATGATAAAAACGTTCTCGTTTCAATGCGTTGACGTTGTTAAACAATGTCATTAACCCGCCGGCGGTTAATTTCGCAGCCTTGTTACTTTTTGTTGCGATAATTAACCAAATGATTTCAGGCGAAAGAATTTTAATGACATTCGTTCGCTGTTATTATTAACGGTAATTAGCAATATACTAATGTTTCGCTAGATCTGTCCTCGATAGATTCGATTTTCTCTGCACTAATTACAACTGTTACGTATCAAATTACAACGTAATGTGAGTGTATTGTAATACAATTTGTTCAAGTTCTAATCAATTCCACTCCATTATCTATGTACACAGTTGTCCCACGTACCGCATGTTGACATTTTCATATGTTATTAAGATGCAACTAATGATTTATAAAATAAAAATAATTGTTTATTATTCCGTAAGAGATTCTGTAAATTTAAAATATACATTCCGTATAATTAAACTTTAATTTAAAAAAATGATCTGTGAGAGAGTTCCACATTCGGAAAGGAACAATGTTATTGGTCAAACTTAAAAAAGATTGTTAAACAAAAGACGTTATAAAAATAAATGATAAACGCGGAAAAACGTTTGAAAAAAGGAGACATGGTAAAACGTATGGCAAAGTGTTTGATACAACTGACCAATCATAGTAAAACACCGTGACAAATCGGTTGGATGGAGCATGTCAAAATGGTGCCTTCAAAAACTGACCTTTTACTGGTCCGAAAATCACGTTGCTCATGTCGCTGGCTCTTTTCGTAGCCGCCCCATCAAATTTTCATACCATTTAATTGACGACGGCACTTTTTTGGTGCATTAAAAACGCGAGCCAGCGAATCGTCGATTGCAAGTAAAAAAGTCACTCAGCTTTTCGAAATCGATCGAATACGGATTCCGCGCGCGAGGCGCGTTTCGTTTCCCTATCGGCGACGAAAAGAAGCGCCGATAAGCTGAATTAGTCCATTTATCGCGCGCAACGGAAATAACAGGATCGCGAGAAGCTTCGCCGCCGACAATCGCCGTGGGATTTTCATATCTGTGTACTAATTGGCAGTGTAAAAATTTAACAGCGCGGTAAAATTGTTCGCGTCGGAGCCTTGAGCGGGAATAATATGATAAATAAAAGTGGTTGCGCAAATGAAATAAATGCAAGTGAATATTCAAATGCGCGCGGCAGATATAATACGACAATAATTCACGATTTCCATTTTAATGTATAGCTTTATATCGGTCAACGATGATTGAATACACTTTTCCCCGTGCTTCTTTCCGACTGGAATTCAACATCTCTAATGTGAAGAAATTTGATAGCCAGCTATTTTTTCGCCGAGAAACGATGGAAAATAAAATATGTTTGAATTATTAAAAGTTGGCGCACTCCGAAGTCGGGTAATATGTTGTTCCGTTGTGTTAATAAATCGCCGACTTTTTACAACTTTGCTGCGCTAAAAAACGAGTGCGATGATAAAGTTACAAGCATTAATTTTAAAACGCGTCGGTTAATATTCAGGGCATAAAAACATGAGGTAATTTGAATTTGAAGAATCATTGAAGCTTTTTGCGAACGTTCCATCCGAAAAGTTCAAAGTATTTGCGTGAACTCCATCGTTTATTAAAAGTGACCTCGTGCATTCGGGAATAAGTATGAAAGTCAGTCACAGTTTTGGTTGTGATTAAAAAATTTATCGTTTTAAATAATCAAGGATGGTGTTAAAAATGGCTCTTATTTCGGTTGTTCGTTGTACGTGAATATGTTTTATTGCATTATAGCATTTGTTCGTTAAAACCAAACAGGTGATCGCTGAAATTATGATCAAAAACATCGTTTCGATGCACTTTCGTCTACAATTCTTTATCAGCGTTCCTTTACTTCTTCGCTACAGTCAATTCTTCTTCGAACAGTGAAAAAGAATTGCGTGTTGGAGTTAATTCCATCGATCGTAAATCGGCGAAAGATTTTCGTTAAACATCGTTATAGTGTACATAAAATACATACCAGCTCAAATTCAGCGTAAATACTTTACAAAGCAACAAGAAGACTAACATAGTTAGAGGAACCGCAGAACACGTTTGTCCAATTCCGAACAAACCCGGTATCGAAATTTACACGCGAAAAAGTTGCCCCAAATTGATCATCGTAACTACCTCAATACGCTATGATAATTGCCAAAGTTTATAAAATAAATCGGTATTACTTGTAGTACGCCTCGACAATGTATTCATTCGATCACTGACATAAATTAACAAGCAATATTAATACAACGTGTAACATTAATTACGTCGTTAATGTAATTAAGAATCATATAATATATTGTGATTATTGTTAACACAAACACAAACATAAAGGAACAACGTAGTAATGTAAAAAATACCAAAAAAGTTATATCCGATACATAACATATCTTGTCTAATATCAACTCGAATTATTGCGAATATGCTATGTGCGCCTAACGACGTCTAAATGTATGTTGGATAATTATATAGATACGTTAAATGATTTAATCAATAAAATATTACTTCGTAATTACCATGATGCTGCAATGATATTTTTAATGATGTTGGTTATTTTAAATACCAAATATACGTTTAAAATTAATTTTATAAATAGCCAATATCGCTCTCTTGTTCATATTTAAAATGAAATTGAATTCAGCAGTAAATCGTGCAAAATATTGATATTTTAATAAACATATGACAATCAGTTTCAAGTATTTTAGTATTGCTAATATACTTCAATTTTTTGAAAAGAAAAAAAAACATGGAGGAAATAAAAAGGGCACAATCTAATGAAGATTTTGTTCTGCGAATGAAATATTTTCTAGTAAATCTTAATCATTTCATCAGATTTCTGCAACTGCAAACTTCATAATTAATGCGTTAGAATCTTTTTTTCTCGTCATTTTTTTTTAACTTAACAGCAATAACTGTTCAGATTAAAATAAATACTTATCGACTCGCATAAATGTATGTATCAAAAGCATCTTGCCGTATTTGATATATATCACATTTCTTTTAGTACTTTAAACAGAAATATCATTTTTTCTGTACATGATCGCATCAAAATAAATAATATCTACAAACATTTTCAACGAACTCATTGATTTTCCTATGGGAAAATTAAAATTTCAACATGATAATACCTGAACATATCAAGAGTTTCGTGTTATTTTCAGGCCTTAGAAGAAATCAATCATTTCAAAACAGTGGTCCGCGATCGAAAACCACACTCATAAAAATTATCAACTTCTGAATAAATTTTGACATTCTTGAGTATGTATCAAAATTATTCTACAGCTAAGACTGGAATTCTCTTGAAAAGCATGCTCTTGAGCAGATGCGTGGCGGCGCCCGTGTTTGCTTTCTATGAAAACGTAATCCATCTTGATTGAAGATTATTTAAATGTAAAATATAAAAATGTCTTTGAAGAAGACATTATTTATTTTGGCTAAATAATAAAACGTCTTCAGTCAAGATATTTTGTCTTGCACACAATAGACGTTTCTGTGAGTGCATGATTTATATTAATTCTATTTTAACTGCTGCCGGAAGAAACATCGAAGAAACTCTTGAATCTTTGTCTTTCATCATTTAAATATTTCACCGTGCAATCGTCACGGCTCACAGGTTAAATTGTTTGAAGCCAATCAATTATTAAAATGATTACACGTTGGTAATTGCTCGCGAACATTGTATGCTCGTTAATTGTCGTGCGTGGGAATATACTCTCGAAGAACCTCGAGTCGGTTGACGCGAGCAAGTTCGGCGGTTGTTTTAACGCGAAGTCGAAAAGTTTGGCCGGTGTTTCGCCTCTTCGGTTTCGTCAAAGAAAACAAAGTTGTGCTAACAGAAAAATGTCTGGCTGCCGTGTAGTTCTGAGAGCCTTTCAATGCGGATTTCCGAGAGACCATCTGCGCCGGTCTTATCCATCTTCAGACAATCGCCAGTGCGAATGCTTTCTAAAGTTTGAATGAAATGTGACGTGTGTGTCTCGCCTTTCCCGCCGCGAAATTTCATCGCCGATGAAATTTCGGACCAGTTGCTCGCGTATCATCGCGTTGTCGCTCCCGCGGATAACTGAATTGAACTTTTCATTTCGCATTGTCCGAATATCAAATTATTTCCCACTCGGCGCTTGCTATTTAATTATTAAGTAACGGCGAAAAATGCATCGCCAATTATAAAAAGCGAGTCGAAAACGATTTGAAAATGATACGAGCTCGTACGTTAAAAATCTATTGCTGTTTTTTAACAATGTATGCTGAGGAAAATTGCGAATTTTACTTTTTAAATTAAATCCCAGGGAAAAAATCATGATCGCAGGCTTATTGTTGCAAATTCAATGTAACATATTCTGTCGGGTTGATTTTTTTTTTCTGGTGAAAAATTAATGATGAATTGTAAGCCATTCAAATTAAAAATGTATTGTAGAATATTATAAAAGGAAACATTACTTATATTTTATATGTACATTCATGACAGAGAACACAGCGGATATTTTTTTAATAGAAAATTCGTAAATGACAATTTCTAATTTGAGCCAAATTAAATGAAGGTGCAAATGTCAGAAATGTTTCTTAACCTTTACTCCGTCATTATTTTTGTTTGTCCTTATTAGACACTTTAATTTTATAACTGTCTCATGCTGATTTCCAAATTGTGAAATTAGCTGTTCTCTAATTTTCTTGTTTTAACTTGAATTTGTCCAGATATTTGTTAAGAAGAAACCTTCTTATACCAAGATAAGATAACAAAACATAAATAAATCTTAAAATAAGAAGAATATTTTTATTGATGTAATAGAATATTTAATCAGACTTATAAACCTTTTCCTTTTATATTTGTCTGACCCTAATTTAGCCCCAGACTGATGCCACATAACTGTTCGAATTATACGCGGGATAGACAAAACTCAATTAAAGAGGGAAATTCTAACGGACACTCGGAAGTCGCGAAAATAATTAAACACTGATTCGCGAGTTTCAACTAATTGACCCTCGAAGCCTTCGTGACAGATTCGCAAAGAGTGGCTGTAAGTAGCACCTCAAACTGATTTTAACTCAATTCATTTTACCGTGAATAGCCACTTCTTTTGCTTCGCACTTCGTTAGGCAAATCGTCAAAATTCTTATTGACCAAACTCAATTCTTTTTCACCAGTTCGACTTAATTTTGTACCCGACGTGTCTTATCGACAAACTCACCAACTAAATAGTTTGACAGACTCTGGCTTTGTCCCTTCCACTCTTATTAATTATTTCATCGCGCTGAACTTCGAATCAACAAATTGATCGAATAACTGCCGTAGTAAAATCTACGTCAATTAAAACCCCTCGCGTGAAAATTTAAATCAAACGTCAATTGCGTTTAAAAACTTTCGTCGATTACATTCGAATAAATGCATATTGGTGATCTAAGAAGATAAGAAAATAATACTCTGTATATTGTCTGTGTCACTATTTTTAAGACCTTTACTTCACTATCATATGCCAAGAGAGAAAATGAAAATAATACAAAAATATTCAAACTTTGTTTCTGAATACATACAAATTCTATTACAACTCTCAAAAAGTATGTACGTACTTGCCCGATTGAAAATTTTACAAAAAATTAAGAAAAGTTTAACGTAAATTGAATGTTTAATAAAATTTGAAGATCCGTTGACATGAAACCGAGCGAAGCATTTTCTCGCAAAAACAAAAACAAGGCGGACTTTTTGAATTGGATTTCCCACCGTTGCGACGTCTTCGAAACTGAACAAAGTAATCATTTGTTTGTTCAACCAGTATCCTACATGAATCCCTCAAAGATGGAGTTCAAGGTACTTGGATTTAAGAATTATCACGCGCCATCCAGTTTCGAGCGCTCGCTGCAACTATTTTCAATTTTTAAGAAATCGCGTGATCTTGTCCGCATTCTTCGGTAAAAAGAAAATACTTTTATACACGTGCGACTGAAAAATATATAAAATAAAGATTCCTTAAGATTGCCTATAAATACGTTTTAAAGTAACACAGCAACCTCGACTTGTATTAAAAATTGTTGGGTAATACTCGCGCGGCAGTAATTTTTTTCAGGACTTAAAGGTCCATATTTTTTTATTTGAAACAATTGTACGATCGTGATTATTTTACAACTTGACGTTCGGAAAAGTAGAAACAATACAAAGTAGATTCATAAAAAGTGTATACAGTCGTTCAATTTTATACTCAATTTGTAATAGATATTTATTATTATATATTTCTGCAAATCATCAATAGTATGTTTGCAATTAGAATTATAGGAATAGTCAGGTACAATTAATCAGCTGAAAACGCTATATTACACTTTATTGTCTCAAAAAGCAGATCTCACCTTTAACACGAGATATAAACACCTTTAAGTACTACTAAAAGTAGTTGTACAAAGTACACAAACGTAAATACTAAGACATTACCATTTAGGCTTCTTACCGTTGAATTCAAGTACGAAAGTGTGAAACTTGTTCGCCATCTTTTGAATACCAATGGTTGGAAAAGTAGTAAAACATTTCACGATAAAAATTATGAATCACCTTTTCAAATCGCTTGTTTAAAAAAAGTAAACCAACATAAAAAATTATTTTGTTAAGTAATTATGTTAGTTCATCATTTTACAAATTATAAATTAATATGATTGACTTGTTTGATTAAAACGACATTGCCATAATAAAACGTTTAAAACATTCATCATTTTCGTGTTCGAAGCAGAAAGCCGCAACCGAAAAACGAGTAATTATAATCAAGCGAAAATATTTTTGCGCCTTCAAAGGACCGCTCGCGAAATAATGGCCTCGAATGCGCGGCTCGGCAGCGGCATCCATGCTGAAGTTGCCAAATCGCGAGTACTTTATGAAACGCTCGATAATACTGCCGCTCATTGTTATATTGTACGTTGATGTAATCTCTTCTTGTTTGGATATCGCATCAGCTATTTTAGTTTTCATCTGACGATATTAAAGTGGCATTTTCAGCGCTTGCAATATTCGGTTACACAAACTGTCTGGTGAAGTTAAAAAGGGAAAAGTCGACAAGCTTTTACAGGTACCCTCAACAATAATCGACATTTCCTCTCGGCGGAGTTTCACTTTTGACGTATTTCATTTGTTATTGTATTTTTTAACGGCGTGCCCGACAGAATGCTTCTCTCATTGCACTAATAAGACGCGCCTTTGTTCATGAAGACAAATTCCGCTGGCTTTGACGGCGAGTTAATGGTTCCATTGAAACGCCCTTCAAACTTTAATTCGTATTTTCAACGTCTAATGATTACCATGATTAGCGTGCGGTCGTCCGGCCGTGCTAACGACCAACGTTGACTTTCCAGACGGGCCTTCGAAATATGATTTAGAAAACGTCAGCTTTTAAATTAAACATACACGTCCCGATAATTGATGCTTCTTTTCCGGACAATGATACGGCAAAATTTAAATTGTGAAACTTTTCAGCAAGCGCGGTTCAGCTTCTTAAGAAGGACGGCTCGAAGTGTTATCTTTCGTCTCATTTGGTCTTGTTATATTTCCGTGAATTCGTTTGATATATTGTTGGAAATAAAATAAATGAGCCAGTTTTAAAATACAAATAACTGTGATCGATAGAAGGTTTTATTTTCAGTCTCGGCTTTCGAAACTAACGATTTTAATGTATGTGCAGTTTCAAACTTCTTTTCTCATTAACCAATTCGAAATTCGTAATAATTTTATTAAGTGAGATGTCAGTTTTTTTGAACACTTTTTTTTAAACGGCAATTATAAAGTAAAATATAAATATAATAGTTTTAAATTAAAATTCGCAATTTCGTTGATAAAAAAATAAAAAATTTGCAAAACTGAATCTTGCATTTTCCTCAAATATTAGAATTTCAAATCATTAATCAAGTGCATTAAAACTGCACCGTTGCAACTAAAGTTACCGAGTTTCGTTGGTCCCTGTAATAAACTTGATATCAAACGTTCGAATTCGCGAGAATCTCACCTAAATTGTTTTCGGGATAGTTGAGCAGCAGCAGCAGCAACACCAGCCGTGCTTTTTTCCAATCCAACATGTCGCCGCGATCATGGATAAACCTGAAACGAGAAAGAAGACCAGAAGGTCAGCAAGAAAGCGTAAATTTTAATTGAAAATTCCCGGCCGTTAAGCAGCGCTTCGTCAAAATAAGTAATTCATCGGGGTTTGAATTTCCAATGAATTATGACATCTCTCTGATCATTAATTCTCCGTAACAATCCCCTCCCCCCTGCGCCCCCTTCAAAGACTTAAAGCTCCTTCTCATTAGCGAAGCTTGCGTAGGCCGACCGCAGCGTAATCTCGCGGCTTAAACGGTGAATACGAAATCATAATCGCGCGCTCCTAATTAGATCGGGCCGAGTCGCGCGGGCCCGATTCCGCCCGCAAACGAAGATTTGTCTTCGCCGGCGCCGATTTCCCGGCTCGTTCCTCACGAAGATCTCGCGCCGGCCAAATAAACTCGGGCGCGAGCTTCGCCCGAAAATAGTGACCTACGAGGAATTGCCTCGCGTCGCCCGTGCGCCCCATTATTCTTCACTAGTGGCCGCAGCAAATAACGCCGCGCTACTTTAATAGTATTGCTGAAAATAAGACTTTCAGCGGCCTGTCGACATAAGTTTGCCATTTCGCAACCTGAGCGGATCACTCCTCGCTCGATCGCACCGATATTTTAATTAAACGTCTCGCCGCGCGGCGATACCCGTTCGCCTTTCTCCGCGCGAATTTCCGCGTGAAATTAATTAAAAGTGAATCCGCCGGCGCGACTTTTCATCGTCAATTTCGCCGTGAGAAGATGTCTTCATCTTATTCAGTCTGGTAAACTTCGTTGGCCGATCGGGAAAACGTCGACGAAGGAGAGAGGCCGAAAGTGCGATTTTTAAATTGAGAAAAATATATCATGTAAAATCATGTAAAATTCGCTGACTTTTTTTTTATAAATAAGTGATTAAACAATTAAATTTTAAATTTAACAAATGTGTTTTCAATTCAATTTGTATAAAATTAAATCATTCTTTGAAATGCATTGCTAAAACCTTTACACTGTAAACATAAAGAAATCATAAACATTACTCAGTAATACTCTCAAAACAGTTCACTTAATGCGAGCTTAGTTTATTTCAATTAAGTAAATTCTCATTTGCCAAAACCAAAGTTCACTACTCGTTTCAAGTGAACTCAGCTTGAATCAAGGGTGTATTATTTGAAAATTAATTCATTATTCAATCATTTCTACTTTGCTAACGTTTAAAATAAAAATACTTAGAGATGTCTTGCATATTATAAACTGAAAATACAATTAATTCAATTAATAATAGTATAATTAAAATAATTGATATGATTAATGAGTATTGATTAAAATCATTAATTTTAAATTTACTTTCGAACAAGATACAATATAAGTTGGATTGTTACTTAATTTTATATTATTGAAGTAAATTTGTCAACCATTTGATTGTCACTTGTAACACGTATAGTTTCACCGAGCGAGAATGTCAATGTTAATTCATTGAAAAAGGAAACTTGGCGCAACGTTTCGCTTTTGGTGATATCAGAAAATCGCCGTCTTAGTTTGTTTCGTGCCTTAATTAACGAGCTCTAGTAACTTGTCCGTTGTTTTGAAAGTTGAGACAAAAAATTGCCGTGCAAAAAAGTCGGCTACGATCGCGCAATTTGTCGTTTTCCCCGATGTTCCCGATTTCGTAATAAAACGGACAGATATAAACTATTGGCTTGAGATAATCTTCGGACGAAGGAAAGTTTTACGCCGCTGCAGATGCAACATGTTTCCATGACGTGCGCTTCTCGTATAATGTTTAACTTTTATCCGACAGTAAAAGATGTTCTTAAAACTAACTGTCTTCGGGGGCAATCTGAATTTGTAAGTGCATACAAACCGAATACGAGATGCGGCTTCTAAAGCGTGTTCAGGGAAGTATCTCTACAATCAGTTTATCGACTTCTCATTCAACTCACCCTTAATAATTCGCACCCTTAAAATATAGCTTTTGAATTAACAAGTCAATTTTTATATTTAGATAAAGAATCCGCTACAGTCAACACTGTGATCATAGCAGTTTTGTTTTCTCAGTGTTCCTTGGCATAAATAAAGTCTTTCTCATCACTTTGATAAATATCAAATTGGTAAATATTATTACAATTTGTGATAAATACTTTGTTCAAAACTCCGCTTCAATTTCATCAAATTGTTCATCATAGATCTTAAAAAAAAAATTAAAAAATATATAAAAAATGATTGTCCCCAAGGAGCAATACACACAGCGTACGCGCAAAACCGAGCGAAACAATGGCCCCATCAGAAGCGAATTAAACGTTAAATAAATACGTGACGAAAATAAGGGCAACGAGAATCAATAAGACACTGCTCCGCTTTTTCATCCGCACGGCACCACGGAGCCATTTGCACTGTAATTTCTTGAATAACAATGTTGTGATTCCGTCGAATGTTTCAATATCGAGATATACCACCGTTACTATTATTAAAACGTATCGGAATACCCGCTCGCGGGGACAAATCCGGCGAAAGACGCGAGGCGTTTGTAGCGCGACCCCTCGACGTAATCGAAATACTGTGTTTACGCTTTTCCCACCGTCTAATAACCCAGAATTAATAGCCACAGAACGAACCCCGCAATCCCGAGTTACCGGCGTTCCATTTTATTTTCCTTCTGCTTCGCCGCCTCTTTTTTCTTCGGCCCCTTTTCTCTTATTTTCCTCCCGCTGCTGAGTCAAAGGAACGCGTTATTTCATCGTCAAATAAATAATCACTCTGATTTACAAGTTTTTCCATTGAATGGCGTTATTGACTGACGTGGTGCATAAACAGGAGTCGCGCGTCAATCGCACGGTTCGTAGCTTCCCGTCAATTCTATCATGAAGCGGAGCTAATTGAATCTTACCGAGCCGACAATCAAACTATGCATTAAATACTTGTACATCGGAAGGAATAATCATCGAGATTGGCTCGCGGTGATCGAATATAAGATTTTGGCTCGCGCGCGCGATAATTTCCTTATTATGTGAAAGTCGCGTACATGAATAAATTTGCATAATGATATTGTCTTGATGTGACGGCGCGATGGCAAGGTGGAGCGCGCGATTTGTTAAGGATGCGAAACAAAAAGTATTCCCCCCTCAAACGACCTCTTGCCTCGCGGTAAATATTTTTTTTCAATCACCAAAGAAACACGAGAAATTTGGCACGAATTGTATGTAAGTTGCGAAAGCATTATGAACGCTTTGTCGCCATTTATTGTCTTTTTATTCGTTTGTTTTATCGTTATAACTGTGCGGCAAATTATTTCTCAAGCGCAAAAATAACAGTAATAAATAAATAGTCACGGAATAACTTGTAAAGGGAACGAAGTAAATGAATTGGAAAGAACGATGGAATAAAACTGATCGAAATCCGGCCTTTTGTGTCAATATTTTTAATGGAAGAGTGTTATCGATAGTTAATTTATTGAGCAGAAAACAACGGTAAAATAATATTGACACGCGCGATGTGATAAAATAATATTACACTACAAGCCTGATTTCGTACAAATTAATAAATATTAAAATGCATTGTAAATTTTATGAATGACTCGTAACTATTACGTATTCTGTCGTTGTTTCGAATACACAGTTATAACAATGTCATTAAAAATATAAAAAGTTGTTTGACATTTTTACTCCGAATATTTTCTGTTCATTTAAAACTAACTTTTTTTATTCCCGGAAATTCGTTTAATTTTATTTGTTGGAAGAAAACAGGTAAACACTATCAGATTTTGATGAGCTACAAGAGACAGCTTGAATTAGCTTATCAATAAGTTCGGTCGATTATAACCTCTTATAAATTTCTTGGAAGCATAGAATATTCCTAACACCCCATTAAAATCGATGAGTTCGGTGTCTTTGCTAAATATGCTGTCGAGCAACGAAACAAAATTAAAGTGATTTCGTAAGTGACATAGGTTACATGTTTCATGTGTAATGAAAATAAAATTACACCTAAAAAGAAACAGAAAAGTTTTCATTTCCGATTTCAATTTAGTTTGCAAATATTTCCATAAATACTTTAATGGGAAATATGCTCTCTACGAAATATTTTCAAGTTGTATTTGATGGAGTAAAAATAAATTTTAAAATATTTAGAAAGATTTATGGATCTGGAAACAAAAATTAATAATTTATTAAGTTTTCCATGTCAATGCTGATCTAGTTCATTAATATTACTCTTGTGTTTTTTGTTTCAATACAATAGCTGTTTCATTCAACTTCCAATGATTGTCTAATTCGCTATTGTAAGAACATAAAATATTAATATACAGAAACTTAATAATTTATAATTCAAGAAAATCTCATCTTCAATTCTTTTTTATCGGTAAAATATTGAATATTTACTGTTTATACTAACTTTTTAGAAAAAAAAAAAGAAAATGCAAATGTCAGCATTCATAATAATTAAAGATCTATTTTCCGTTTGACTTATGATACAATCAAATCGATTCCCCAGTACGTAAATTTCAGCTGACCAGATTCTTAATTCTTCCGATTAATCCTGCCACAATTAATCATTACGACCGTAATCGTTTGCAATTAACTTCGTCAAAAGCGAATTAAAATGTACCGCGGCAATTATTATTGGGCTTAACTGCAGGGTCGACGTCACACTTAATGCAGTAAGGCCGATATTTATGATAATAATAGTTTATTTTCCCCTGGACGCACGCTGCTCTTATAATCGATCTTTTTATTCTGATCATTGCCGGTACCATTGTTTCGAAGTTGAAATTTATTGGATTTCAATATTACCGGCAAAGGAACAAAATTCAAAAATATCCATTTTAATACGGAAAAGATATGCAGCGACATCTTCACAATAAATAACATATCCTGTTAGTAAATAAAACAATAATTTTTTTTTTTAAATTAGGAATGCACAGATGAAAGATATACTTAATTGTAAAAAGAAAAGTCTTCTTTCACTGAAAATATAAACTTGTCAGCAAGTACCGTTTTGGCTCTCAAGAAAATCTGTTTGTAAATTTATTTATACTCTTTAAAGCTTTACAAAATATTGGTAACACGTTCTTGACTGATCCCAAGAAATTTTTCTTTTTCTTTTTATTGGAACAGTAGAATTGCTTTTCATTCTAAATAAGGATAAGCATCATTTAAGTCAATTACCATTGTAGTGAATACACGTGAGATATAAATTTGGGTGAATGCCAAATTGCATCTGAATCTCAATACAAGTAAAGCTTACACCAAACTTTCTCTTATTTATTAACCTTTAATGATTTATTATTCAACTTCGAGAAACATAATATAACAATAATTGTTATATATCATTTAAAAAGTATTTATAAGACGGTGATATAAATAGTAAAATCACCTGAAAAAAAAGAAGTTTACAATTATAACAAAAATGAATATCTTTATTATTTTATATAATATAATTGTTTGTAGATTCCTTGAATAACACTTTTAAATGATACATAATAAATTTGGTTTGTTTTTCTCAGTGTAGTCTTATGCAAAGTATGTTAGTAAGACCGTAAAAAGCGAAACAAAAAATCAATTGCGTTGCAATCGTCCTGTATCGAACACTTGCGGTCGGCACAATTAGGGAAATTCGTTTTCTGATAATTGTACACGTTAATTAATTAATTCCGTCAATTTCATCGGTCGATGCAATCCCCACCGGAATCCATTCTCAAAATTTTTGACATAGTTTCTATTAAAATGAAATTAACCAATTACGTTATAATCCTGAAAGCTCAGAGCACTATATTCGAGCTTGATATAACGATGTCAAAAAGTTACAAAAATGATACTTTAATGTAGTTTAGTAGCGTACTTCATTTAATTACAGCCGCGCCATTATTTGAAGAAAAATTGCCCTCGACTTTTAATATATCAGTTTTTACATGAATTATTAACATTTCAAGACAGCATTTTTCGTGGCGCTATTTATTTAAAACTTTCCTTAATTTAAAGTCGTTGTAAAAACATTGAATTGCTCTTTCCTCGAAAAATAATGATAACAATATTATAATTAAACTTGAGTAGTAAACTTTAAACAAACGTCAGTTATAATTTTTCAGAACGGATATAAAGTCTCGGCACGGCACATTTTGAATTCAATAATCATCGTTTATTTATTTCTTTTTCGCTGTTCAACATTTGCAGAAGAAATGATGGAACAGTTTTTCATCGCGCATATCTGCATTAATAACCATGAAATAAACTTCCATTATTGTTGAAACTTATGAAATGAAACAGCGGAGGAGACATTCAAAACAACTGCTAATGAAAGGAACATATTTTAAGGCGCAACATTTTTCCGCGCATTTTCACGGTGACAACATTTTCGACTCTGTCAATGACGCGAGCAATTCGAAGGAATAAAAATACTCATAGCGTTATCCGCGCTTCATCAAAATACTGCTTTTTCGTTTAACGAAATAATTTCGTTTCAATGAACGTAATGAACAAAATGTTTTCGGTGTTGATGAACTAATCAATGCAGCTGAAGAAAGAAACACAAGCGCACACAAACACAAACACTCGTTTTCTTCGGCGAACTAGATATTTCAGGGAATAATATTACTCTGGACGTCGATACCTCGTGTGCTTAACAATGTTGTTGCTTGCAAATACACGTTGCTCGATAGTGACCGAGAACGAACAACTACGAAATCGTGTTAAATCATTTCCCGTCTTTTTCATTAATTCAATCGACCATATTCTTTTAATAGACTGCGACACAAATTTAGCGAAAAGGTGTGATACTTTCTCATTCCTTTTATAACTCAAAACTTTATCAATACGGGGTTGTTACGTTCGCGCTAAAACAAACTTTGAAATAAGTCTTCCCTGTGCACAATTAGCTTTCTGGATTAAATTGTTGCAATATATTACGTAACGATATTAAACGCTTGTCGAAACCTTACGAAAAACGGGGGGCACTGTGAAACATGAAGTTTCGGTTATCACAGATTAAAATTTCGTGAATTGCAATGTTTTTTTTTCTTCTTCATTGCCATCTTTTTCTTCCTTTTTTTTCTTCTTCACTGTTTTATACGTGAACGCAGTCAAAACTACTTTCTTAAACATTCTACTCGGAGTAATACTCAATAAAGAAGTTTGTAAAAACAGCGCACAACAACTTTTTCAAGAGGATTTCGTTATGCACAAAATTCAGCGTACCACGCTTCAGTACACTTCCTTATTCCCATACTCCTCTTTTTATTCCCATACAACAAAGACGACAACGAAATACCAAAGGTCCGCTATGTTATTCTTTTTTTTTTTTTTTTTAATTTTCCCGCGCTTTTACCCCCGTTGGCGTACTTTCCAATTCGATCTCACTCCATTTCTAAAACCACAATTCAAAGTTTCAAGTTTCCCTTGAGAATAGCATTTTACTCGTTAACAAAGAAAAATTATACAAAAGCTGTATCGTACGTTGCGTTCTCATATAGAATCGTAAAAACGATTCTATACAGGTTCAGGACCTGGGAAGAACAATGTATATCGTTGGTGGAAATGAATGCGCACGTTTGTTTTCGTCATTGTACTGCTTTAATGCAATCGAAATTGTAAAAAAAGGCAAAAATGTCATAACTTGTCAGACTCATAATACTGCGATAGCTTTGATAAAAAATATGTATCACAAATAATATATAAATTAAAAATTTGGAGTATCAACAATAAGAAATACTTTCTTTTTTATTTTGAAATTTACATACTCCGACAAAGTTGATGATTTTGTATGTAACACTTTTATGAGTATTCTGCCATATTGCAGTAAATTCATTACTAACTGAAACATAACTCGTAATTGATAATTTAATTAATAATTAATTCATTCAATGAGCAATTAGTAATTAATATTTCAAAGCAGTAAAAACTTAAAACAAAACGCGAAAACAATTCGTTAGAATCGCAAACGTTGCGCCGAAATACGACGGATAATTAATTAAAACATTCACTGACGTACCGATAATCCATTATTTAAAAAAATGTCACGCGACAATTTTTTCTCTGTTTTTTATACAAGCAATCTCGAAATGTAATTAAATTATAAATTAACCCGGCCCGACCAAAACGCGCGGTTTTAAACTGTCGTACAATTTAATTTACTTTTACCAAATTAATCTGTTGTAATCCTGGAAAGAGCACCTACTTTACATGTAAGCAGATAATCCGCGAAATCTTTAAAACGGGGAGACTTAAAATGAAAGTTAAACATAACTTCGGGTTTGTAAAAAATATCGAGCGAAATCCAGAATAACAAACTTTAAAGCACAAAAACCAGGCGCCAATATAATCTATTTTCCCTCTCGCCCACATTTTTTTCTAAATTTATCACGCAATCAAATTTCGTTTCATTTCGTCCCATTGTTTGACCAAGGTCTTGAAAATGTAAGCGCACCCGTTTTTTTCCTCCTCCTTCGTCCTCCTACTATCCCTCTCGCATTCCTTTTTTTTCCCCGCCGCAACTTTCGGCTGCTTTCATTTTTCACTTGCCCGGCGCTCTTGGTACTGAAATTCCCCATTAATCATCGCATTTTTTCATTCCACCAATTTTTATAGCTGAATACTTAAAAACACCATTTCGGCACGACGCACAACCGAGCTCAATTACTCATACTTCGGAACCACGGCGCGGCGTTTCAGCGGCGGTAAAATAAACTCGCATCTACATATGCACAATGCGCAACAAATAATTCAGAACCGGGCTGATAAAACACGGCGCAAGTTTTCGGCAGCATTTGATCTTTAGCCAGGCGCTTCGGGCTGCGCTTGGCAAGTTCGTTGCCGAGTTTTGGTGTAACCGCGTTTCATCATTGTCAGCGCAGCGTCAATTGAAAGAGACAAAGTCGCGGAGAACCAATTTTCCCGGCGGTTCCAAACGCACTTAGCGGGACCTATATCCCCCTCCCCCCTCTCCTCCCCCTTACCACCCCTACGCCTTACCCATCCCCTAAAGAAGACGAAGATCGCGCAAGACAATTGACATTGTACGCAACGGGAATACGAGTCGAATTAATAGCAATGCAAAAGAGAGAAGCAAAGGGCACGATAATAAGCGCGCGTCAAGCGCTCGGCTATATTTATAACCGTTTCCGTGAGAGCAAATATTATCACTGGAATTGTAAATGTTAGTGTTAAATTGAAGACACGCAAAACGGAATGTGAGCCGTGAATGATCGAAGTCCTTCAAAGCGAAATGTTTTCGAACAATCGGCAAATGTTTTTATTCAACTTTCGGAACAAAGTTTAAAGTGATTTGCTTGTTTAATACCCGCTTTTTCCCCATTCCCCGTTTTCGGTGAATTATTTTTCAAATGTCAAATGAAAAATATTTATTTCGCAACTTCAAAAATTATAAACTTATTTAATAAATAGTTTTACTAACTTCAAATGTCTTTTTGAATGTTCGGAATTCTGATTATACAGCTTCTAATCAAAATTTTAATTATGAATAAGAATTTTTTTTAATTATAAATATTCACCGCGGAAACCATGTTTTTGTTTGTTTGTGTTTTATAATGAAACAATTTAGATGTTTCTCGTAAGCTTTAACATTAAAGACTTATAAATGTTTCAAGTCTGAGTGTTTATGCAAACATTTATGCAAAAAGAAGCGTCCATTTGAACAAAATGATAGGACATTGTCTAACAAACAAAACACATTGTTGTTAAGTGTAATGTAATTCGAGGGTTATAATAATAGTAACTAAGTATTTGGCTAGTTGTATCAAATATTACCCTGAGGGTAATCCACTTTAGTTACTTTGAATAGAAACTACTAAGTACTCCAAAACATGAGTAACTTTGAAGAAAAATCGAAACTCTCAAGAATCGCGTAAGTCTACGTAGGCATGCCTAATTATTCGTTAGTTAATTTGATTAAATGATAATCGCAAACAACGCACTGTTCCATTACCATAGCCATAACTTTCAATAGAAAATGTCATATAATTTACGAACACTAAAAATTATAAATAAAAAATCGTAGATAATTACAAATCTACGAATTCCCACACTAAGACAAAAGTTTCAGTTAAAATTGCCAAAACTTATACACTTTTAAAATAAGTGCTACATTTTGAGTCATTTGTGTTTGTAACGATCTAAACATCGTGTGCCGTCTTAGACGAAACCTTTTGGTATCTCAAACATAAAAAATGTCTCGAAATAACAGCCTCATTTTTATAGAACAGATATCTAGGCAATACGTCAAAACTATTATCAGTTATAATAATGTTCATTAAAACTTTTGTCAAATGCAAGCAAAGGTATTATCATAAATTACAAATAATTGGTGGCACACGAATCATTGTTTCTCATCGGCCAATTACCGTTCGCTTCCCGGAAATGATTTAGCATTAATTATCCTTCGCTGCAGGATCTCGTTTCAATCGCTCAGCGTCATCTGCCGTTTCCCGTACCTGGCGAGCCATAAAAACCGTGCTCATACACGGATGAGGAAGAGCAATAGCAAGGTATTGAAAATCACGAGATATCGCCTAAACAAATAACGAAATTATAGAAAAATGAGTCGAACGACTAATCACCGTTCGAAAATTGGCGCGCGAGAGAAAGACGGAGTGAGAGAATTATGTGGGCTTTGGAGCCAAACTACTCATGAACATTAAGGGTCATTACAATGGCCGTAAATTGCGGATACCGTCTGCCGTCTGATATTTATGTTATCAATTGCGAGCCTCCGGGACGCGTATGTCCTCAGGATTCCGCTGCGACGCGTTTCCAAATCTTGCCGGGACTTGATCCGTTTGTGGTGGGAAAAATTGCCCGCAACGCTCGCGTGGCGTTCGTATTTCGTAAAATTCACACGCAACTGCGCAGCGTTGTCCCGGGGATTGAGACGGAAATGGATTACGATGGAAAAAGGGTCGCGTAAAGCGAGACCGTGAAAAATGCAAGGCTCAACGTCTGTTTCGCGAGGCGAACAGCCAACCCGCGCGACACGTCATCACGAAACGGTTAGTCATTGAAATCTTGCGTCATTTTTTTTCGCCGGAACTTTCGCGGTCGCGCGCTTACGGATCCCCGAGTTAAGACGTGTCATTTTGATTTGAAATAATTATATTTTTTTAACAACAAACAGATTTTATAAGATCAAACGTAAAAGATAGATTATTTGACTTATAAGTAATAATAAATACTTATAAATATTAAATATTTCCTGTTTATTAATGACATAAAATTTCATGTTATCAATATAATTTAAATTTATAAGTTGCCTGTCGAAAAGATCGCGGAATATCGACCCTATTACAACTGTAGTGATGTAATTTTATTTTATTTCCACAAATATATATGTCAATTGATATTGATTATTTAATTACTTTCCGTATTAATTGAATCAAATCACCCTTCCGTAAAAACACCATTTCTCCGTTTTTAGTAAAATTTATTGGCATGTGCAATGAAATCGTACGAAAAATTGCACTACAATCGACTGTAAGTCAATGTATTTTACAAACTCGATTCACACGCAGTGAAAGTGAATCATACTGATTTTTAACGTTCAAGATTTGAAAGCTGCTACGACTCATAATGAACGTTAAATCATTATTCATACGTCGCTATTATTTTGATTGATTACATACATAATTATAATTCCTTTGTTTTAGCCATCGCTTGTAAATATTTCATGAATATATTTAATAAAATAAAAAATAATATAATAATTCATAAATACCCTCGCAAATTCCCGGGAAAATGTATATTCGCATGCACGAGTTTCGTAAACGAAGTTTACATAATTATTTGCCTTACTCATAACTAATTTTAACATTTGATATGTTCGCTAAAACAAAGAAAAACATAATTACATTTTGACTACAATTAATCAATTGCGTACACTCGGAACGTAATGCGTTTCTCTTGAAATGTTATAACCTTTTGATTTCAAACACATTTTAATCTGTTAATTGCAAACGAAATAATTTTAACTTTAGTGCAACAATTCTTGGAATTTTCGCCCCTATTAATATTATGTAATCGTTAAATTTTGTGACGCACGTAACTTTGTCGACTTCATATTGCCAACTTTCAAATTATATTCAAGTTATAGCAAGGCAACTAACTAACGTATACAACGTCAAGTATCGTAGATTTACCTTATATTAAATTACTGTTAGTAAATGTTGCACTAATTTTGATTAACTTTCATTCAATTTCTGTCCATATTTTCTAAGAAATTTCAAACGTTAATTTGATGATAAATAATACAAACGCAATAAAACTTTGCTTCATCTCCGGGTGTTTTTCATCGTCGGCAAACGGCCCGATTAATTAATCACGATTAATTATGATTCACTTAATTAAATGATTATTCATGCGGCGTTTTGATTATTTTATTACATTCATGACACTTTCACGATGCGAATTATTTCACGTGATTCATTTTCTTACGATGTCCAATTTCGGGCTCATTAAATAATGATGTGGATTATTTATGGAAATTCTTGAGCGCAATTTTATAATTCTCGTGTTCAAAGGAAGTTTAAATTAGAAGTTCGAGCATTTGGAATGATAAATTTTGAATAATTGATAAGTTTCATAATACTTCGTATCAAACGAAAGAAAAATTCGTCTTTCGTACTATTTTAAAGGACGTTATTTAAATCAAAAAAACTATTGGGAAAAAAGAATTTTTTATTAAGTCGTAGATTATTACTCGGTGTTTAAAAATCATCTTTTTTTAACGTAGCTTATGTGTTTAAAAATATTTATTAGTTTTTTTTTTTTTTTTTTTAACGATACCTGGAATAATCACACAATTTTCGTCACGTAGAAATAAAGTGAGTTATACATATAAATATAAAATTCAAATACGAAAAAGTACATACTCGTTCACCAAGAAAAATTATAATTTTGTGTTTTACAAATCTGAATTTTCTTACATTTTTATACATTCGAATCACAGTTTTTTCCGACTTTAATCCCACGACATTTGCTACGTAACAAACTTTACACATATTAATGTTTACAGTTCTTTCTACCTTCAATTTTCTCTTCAATTCAAAAGTATAAAATGCAGTATTGAAGTAAGATATGCAACAGCAAATACCGAAAGCAAAAGTGACATTATGTAAACGACATAATATGAACTTGAATTTAAACGCGAAACCGCGGAATGTAAACTCATTTGCACGCTGCGTTATGGATTATTTATTTTTACACATATTTTCATTTGTTTCTCCACATGCCCGATATCCGAAGTTGCGAGCGCATTTTTCAGCAAAACTCATTGTATTAGCACGACCGTTAACACGAAATGGAAACATAATGGAAATTGCTATTGTTTGACTTTAATTAACTTTTCATTTACCCCGTTCACACGACTTATGTATGTGTATATAGGTATATATATATATATATATACATACATATATAAAATGGAGAGGGCCACGAAAAAACACTTCTAATATCTTAATTTCAAATCCAAACGTTTCCCAACGGTAAGCCAGTATTTAACGCTCGCTTTTAATTAACAGTGTCAATCAATTAACGGAAAAAACAAATTGCGGTGCTTGAAGCGCAACAAAAAGGACAAAAGTTTTGCACGGCTCATTAATCAGAATCTTATCATTCCATCATTCGATCCGACAAATTAATTTCTCGATAAAATCCACCCGACGAAGAATCCAGTCTAGCGACTCGTCCCGTCAGAAATCTCATTACAATACAATAGCTTAATGCATAAAAAATGACTGGCCGCGTGAATCCGTAATTGGCAAACCAACGGCGAATGTTTTGAATTATTGCCGGACGAGGAAACTGCGCCGTCATTGATCGGCGCAAAAAAAGAAGAACGAAAAAAGGAGAAACGCACGAAGAAAGAGTCATAAAAGCTAATAAATTGATCGAAATGCAGTTTCGCGCGATATCATTGCCCGAAACAATGTGATAAAAGATAAATGTGCAAGGCGGGCAAAAAACGGTGACACCCGGCCATGATTGATGGCCGGCCGGGCGTGTTCGCTTACCGGCTTATTATCAATTATTATGCCGTCGGCGAAGCGAAATTTTCATAAGAAACCGGACCGACAGGTTGATCGCCCTAATTCGCCCCAGATTCCTGTTTACGCCCGCGACCGGCACACGCGCATCCGCAAACCGTTTCGCAACTCTTTGACGCAACTTGGCGGAATAAATTGCCCGACCGATCAAATGCGACTCAACGTCGGATTTCCGACCGCGATCAAACGTTTAGAAACTTCAAAGCCGAATCGCATTGCCCCGCGATTCGCGAGTATCATTATTTTTCGATATCATTTCAGCTACCTCACCCCGCTTTGGAAACACTTTCCGAGCGGACAGGCAGATCTCGGTAAGTGCGCTCTATTCGCTTTTAAACTCCGCTTTTCGGGCGATCAAAAAATTCCAACTTCTTTCTTCCTTTCCATTCTTCTTCGTTTTCTTAACCCTCCCTCCCCCCTCCCGAAAAATGCCAACTCGACGATAAATTCTACCAGCGAATAGCAATGATTTACCGTCCGTGGATATGAATCCTTTTACGAGAAGTCAATTGATACTTGAATCGCCGGTGATAAAAAGACCCGTAGATAATCGGAGGACTTTTAATGAACGCCGTAACTCGCGACGGAGATTCGATAGCGGAACCGCGACGAATTTCACAGCACGCGATCAGCGCGAAATTTGCCGTGCTTCTCGATCGGCTGAATAAATTATCGTCCGCGAGAACCGGTCGGGCACGTTCATCCGGGCGAGATTGCGGAAGCAGCTTGTACAGCCTTCCACTGGGCAATAAAAGTCCTTTCATTACTCGTAACAAGATGGGAACATCATTTCTTTACTCGCACGAGAGAAGCCTTCCTAGAAACTCGTCCAGGAATATCTGTCCGGACTTACGTACTGAAAAATACCGTTTCGTTATCGCAACTGATGCTAGTCGTATAGAACTATATCTTTGCAGACGGTTTGCTTGTAAGAGGTATCGGGAAAAGATGACCCGACTTAATCAGAGCGAAGACAAAAGAGATTGATGTTATCAGTTTTACTGCGTATAAGATCGCCGTCGAGATGACGCCGGGCCTTAACGGCCGGCACTTAGGTCTCGCGAGATCGCACCGATAGTGTAACCAGGTGCGCGAATCTAGCCGTGAAAAAGCCGTTCCTTTGACGACGCCGAAGACCGGGTCACACGCGTGCTAAGTGAGTTACAGGATCCCGCCGTCGACGTTGTCGAATCTGACTGCGTTACAGAAGGGCTTGGCGCATTAGCGAAGAGCTCAGGCGAAGATTGGATTTAAACTTTGACGCCGGGAAATTTGCAGCCGGCGAAATCCGGCCCTCGAATGGCGCCGAATTCGATTCCGGGATAAAACTCGTTGGCGAAGAAAGGTGGAGAGAGAAAGAAAGGGCGTTAATAAAAAGGGAAATCCTGGCGCGTTAGGCGCCAAACGCGAAAACCACTGGAGCGTCACTGCGATGATTTTTGCACCCTCGCGCTAGTGTCCGGGAAGGCACGCGAAGTCAGAGAGCGATGCTGCTGTAGCTTTGAGAAAAGCGGAGCTGATTTGTCGGGTCGACGGAATTTTCGTCGGTGCGACCAGGTGTTTGTTTGGCTGGAACAAATTGTGGCCGGTGTTTAAATGCGTTTGGCTAAGTAAGACATTTGACTTGGATTAAGCCAACCGAAATCCCGTTTTAATTGTTCGATGTTTAAGGAAATTGTTAGTTGCTTGTATTGAATTAACAGCTTCAAGTTATTCACCGGAACGTAAAATCTCGCGATCCATTAAGACAAAAACTGTAGACGTATTCCCGGATGTATTTCTTCTAGAAATGTTCGCAAAGAAAACCTTTCAGAAATGTTTCTTTGAAATTCATTCTCTTTACTCAAAGATCTTTCTGTGAGTATTATACGCAGATAAATAGTAAAATCAGATTACCACTAATTATTACCTTAATTAGCACCCCAAGGGAACACTCTAACTGAATAATCGTTTACGGTTCAAGTTTGACTTTGGTCAGTTACATTAGAATTAAATCAAATGACTGTCAATCCTATTCAACATTAAACCTTTAACGATAAGTTCGTCGAATGTCACGTGATATATGTTTCATATTCAGCTCTTCAGCAACGTTAATTTGTAAAATGAAGTGTCTCATTTAAAAACGTTCAAGCTTTCGTAATTTTATAATTTATTAATAAACGAAAGGTACGAATTTGTAAACAACAATACGTAAACTCCTTGAAATAAAACAGAGAATCATAAAATCGGCAAAACATTATTCCACCGGTGAAGTTTAAAACTTTTTCGGCGCCGCTGATTGGACGAAAATTCCGTCTTCCCGATGCGTTCGAACTCCGTGATTGCCGCGTGGAGACAACAAACAACTGTCAGCTGAACTCACGTGGTCACTTTCCGGTAACGTCAGCCTACGGTCAGCCGATGATGCGGCGCACGTGATCCAAATAACGGCCCGATACATCCGGACGCGACCGCGCGCTTTGAGGGATGTCGGTGAACTGATGGGATCCTGATGGTCCTCGGACGAGAGGCTCCGATTTCAAGAGTTGCGCGCAAACTCCGCTCATTCATCGCAAGAACGAGAGGGAGGATACACAAAAGTCCCTCGATTTCTCTTTCTCGGCAGAAAGGACCAAAAGGTGTAGGAGGGGAGGGGGGAGCACGGGGAGGGGTGACGACCGAAGGAGTCGAGGCAACGAAGGAAGCGCCGAGTGGCTGCAGTCGGGGAAAAGGCTAAAGAAGGGTCGAAGAGGGGCGCTCGGGGAGCGGCGCGCCGAGTAAGGAGATGTGGGCTTGATTTAATCGGCCGCGTTACGGGACATCACCGTCGCTCGTTGCGCCGAAGTGTGACTCGATACGCAATTCGGTTATTAAACGCTCGGCTATAATCGTTCCTGATTACGGCGATTGGCCGTCGGTTGTAATTGCTCGGACGGCAATTGTAATTGATATTGTTGGGAGGTCCGGTGAGAGTACGCGGCGAATTACGTTTGACGGATGGAGTTTATTCGCAAGTAAAATTAAATTTCGCTCTCGAGTGCGCTGCGCGAGCATCTGCTTTCAACGACATTCACGCCATCTATGTCAAAGAACTTCGGGGCGAAGTTGTTTTTCGCGCTTTATACTTTTTTTAGTTTAGTTTTACATTATACTTTTAAACTACGGTTAATAAAACCACGTTTTATACATTTTTTTATGACGTAATAAAATTTGTTTATAGAATATTGTAGATTTTTCATTCAGTAAGTAAGTAGTCGGTAAATAGTTTCACATTTCTTTCGTACTGCGGAGCTACTAGCGACGCTTAAACAGCTTTCGTCGTACTTTTTTAATAACTTTGATGTTGACATTTTGTGTGTCGTTACCTGCGGAAGTCGTTTGAAATTAGGACAAATCGAAATTGTTTAATAAAATGTGCGTTTGCGATTGCTTAATGCAACGCACTTAGTTAATCAAAATTAAAATTGTATTGAGGTATTGTAGAATGTCTGGTAGCATACTGGATAGAATGCGGTTAATTTGTTGAGTGGAATTTCAAGGGCTTTTAATTAATAATATTGTCATATTCAAGCAGCAACAAAAAAGGGCATGCTAGCAATAATTAGTAGTAATCCACTGAATCGAGCAGAATAGGTTTAATCATTACGGAATGCGATGAAAAAGTTGATGATTTTATTTATTATTATTTTGTAATTTCAAACTTGCGGTAATATTAATGTGCATTTTTGTTCTACTTTGATAAATTAATTGAAATAACTTCGTACAATGGAATCCATAATCCGCGTATATTCTTGCATAATCAGTTTTGCAATGATTAATTAAAGGATCAATAAAAGCATATTTCTTATTCGTTTATAATTTTTTGAGTGTAAATAAACGTTAATAAACAGCTCGGTGATTTACATTAATGAATTGCATTAATTCAATGTAGTACGTAAAAAGTTGCTCGAGTATCCCAACTGTTTAAGTTTCTGCACAATTTAATTGTTCGACCGGTAGCGTTCAGCCAAATTTCAGCGTAAAGAAGTGAATGTTTCACTAAATTAGAGGAAACAAGATTGTGTATTGACGTCGAAGTTTTTATCCCCGTGACATTCTATTACATCGCGTTAGTTTGAACATTGTAAACTTGCAGAAAGGTTTCTCGTGATACGAAACCGCAATTTACGAGTGATGAAAAGATTCGACGAAAATATCTCTAACATATATTAAAAACTTTGTATTGTGCGTTCTGCGCAAAAATTAAATTCAATCACTTTTTCATTTTCTGCAATACGACTTTTAATTTACGGTCTCTTAATTGACGCGTGTTAAACTATATTACAGTTTGATTCTATATTACAATTTTATATTCATACCATGAAATATAAGATCTTCCGTTAGGGTTTCAATTAATTCAGTTATTTAATATATTTAATTGAACAAAAATCCAATACGAACATTCAAGGTATTTACATTCTAAAAATAATTCATCACATTTTTTAAATTAATCATTACGCAATTGCAACGCGTAACATCACATAACATTGCACGAAAATTTGTCTGGCTAACGAGGCTTATGACGCTGCAATGTAATCTGTTATTTAGGCCGACACTTGCGTATTAACTTGGCGTTACCGTTCCATTGTCGAATTACAATTTTTAAAATATACAACACAAAGTTCAGTTCTTCTTTTAGGAATTCACAAAAAGACCACCTGCAGCACCGATAAAGACATTAAACTCGACATTATTACGCGACGAATTTGCGACACGTAAATCGATCTTTCTGTCATAAGTAAGTGAATTAACTCGAAACGTCGTTAACAGTGAACGGAGAAGTGGATACATGCTAAAACAGCGAACGAGTTTCGGCATTTAAAATACATCTCCGATAGATGAATTTTCGATTCATAATTGTGTTGCGTGCTTGCAGATGCGTTACATCACTGATTCAAACTTGCTTCATTAACAATAATTAAATTAATTTTCGTAATCTAATTACAACTTTATGGAACTGCATTTTACAATCTCAAGCAATAAATTAATTGTTCCGCGACATTAAAAAGGTATTGCATTCGAACATTTCTTTTGTGAAATTCGTTTTGCAAAATTTCCACAATCACATCTCACTCCGATGGAGCAACTACACATTGATAGAAACGAATGATGCTGCCAAATATGAAAATTTATGTTATTATGATCATGAACAGAATCACAGACGGGCATTTATATTGCAGTGATTACCATTTTTATAACTGACACCATCGGTAATTTTTCTCTAAAAAAAAAAAAAATGTTATTTTTGTTTCAAGAACCACGAAGGGTTCTATTATTTGCTGCATGCAAAACTTGACTCAAGACGTTCTTTTAAATCCAAAAATAATTTTTTTCAACAAAACATACAGATAATTTCTTTCTTATACTGTCCAATCTTTTTTTTCCATACCAAGTACAAATTTTAATTATCCAACGTCATGTAAAGGATTAAATGAAAATTTTTTGTAAATTAATTTTACAGATTGCAAATGCGTTAGGTAAAGAACACGGAATATCAAATATTGAAAACTGTTTGATGGTTAAATACCATTCTGCTGGCGTAAGCGAAAAGCTTCGTAATTACTAACGGATCCAGTAACAAAACAGCGCGTGCACCTTTGTACTAGCACGTCGATACCACATAGATCAGTTCTGTAGTCATTCACGTTTTTGCTTATTGTTGCGGTATTTTTGAAATACGACGATGCTACGCGGAAATCCTCATTCATCCGGGCGTTTTTCTTTTCTTTCCTTTCCCCCTATTTTTGTGTTTCACTCCCCCTTTTTTGCAAATTTCACGTCGTACAATTACACGAAAATTTGGTTTGTCGATAAATTCATTTGCTCTCGTAATTACTTGCAGTTTATCAGTTTCTTCGATGTGTTTTTATTTTTTTCCGAAAATACAAATCCGATAATTATTTGCTCTTTACGGGCGAACGAAAAATCAGAACCAAAAGAAGCGAGTTTTCTTATTAATAAATTTTTAAAAAATAATGACTACTCCGAGTACTGAAGAGACCACAATGAGTCATAATTTACTCGCCTGGTACAGTTTTATCTCGCTACATGAATAACAACAAAAGATTAATAATGGGAGTATGAAATTTTTTCTATGACAGCTAATCGATCGAACGAGCGATGCTACAGCAATTCATCAATTAAGTTGAGGTGAAAAATCGATTAGCTGTCAGGAAGTATTTTTCGCACTTATCGGCTGAAACTGTTGCCACGCGTGAAAGACAATCGCGTACTTTTGTTTTCCGAGAAATCGCATATTCAAAGCACTTGTCATTTCGCGACTTTGAAACATTATGCGCTCACAAAAACGTTATTCTTGGTTTAACTGTTATTACGACGTTTTGCTGTTGTTTGCTTCTGTTTTACTGGTTTAAACTTGTCAATTCACTTTTCAACTTCACCTCGTGCGAAAATTTCGCACTCTCCGAAAATCGTCAACTTTTCGCCCTCATTACAAAACTTCTTGTTCTTGTTTTAATATTTTAATTTTTCATATAAAAGATAATTTCTCGATTTAAGAAAATTTTCCAACAAAATTTCAAGATAGTTGTCAACCCCGAATCTCTTTCTTCAGCCAATACATCCTAGTCGTGGATGCAACTTCGTTGAAAAGGCCACAATTTTTTTCTTCTTCATTTTTTCTCATTTTTTGCTCACAAGTCAAGAATGGTTGATAGGATGTAGAAATTAATTTCGTCTGAGTTAGATAATTGAATTTCAAAATGAATTTCGCGGGAAGTATTGTGCAACCCAAAGTGCACAATTTGGTCTAACGTGTATAATAGTCATATGATCCCCGGCACTCGTAAGATACGTGTATACGCGCATGTACACATCAGTCCGGGAGAATAAATTATACGAAGAGGTATTGCGTCAAATCCAGACGGCAAATTCGCGGAATTACTGCTGAATACGAGAGATGCTCCACTACTCTTCTTTTCCCACTTACCTTTTTAACCGTGATAATAGGAGAAATTTGAAAGTGGAACGCAGTTAAAGGAGTATATAGATATAAGTGTGGTTATAATTTGTCTTTCCTTTTGTTCATTTCTTATTCAACATGGCGTTAATCATTTATTATAATATTAAATTTTTGCCTCGATTCGCTGAACTTATCAGAAACAAATTAAAAATATTTTCTCAGATATGTTCACGACGATTGAAAAATATATCTAAATATTTATACGTACGTATGTTTCCCCTATTCTAAATACAGTCTCATAGCATTAATATTTTCTTTTACATTTCAAAAAATATGTTCAATATTGAACATAAAATATTTTATAATTTTTGTTTCTTTTTTTTTTTGCAAAAAGATTTTATTTCATTTTTTTTTCGTCAGGACGTTCATTTGCAATATCAGGTATTGATTCCATTATTGGAAAAAAATAAAACGATCGAAATATTTTACCGCATTGTGATTATTAAAAAATGATTTGACCTAATTAACACGAAAGATAAAACATATACAATTTAACTTCCATTGATTATTTGTTTTCACAAATGATTGCTATACGTTACTTAAATTTCACATCGAATCTAGAATTACGTGATTTAAAAATTATCGTTACTCAACAATTTGTTTGATGCGATTCGAAGCGTGTGAAAAGAAATAGCTTTAATATTTTAATTTTTATAGTTTTGTGCTAACGCGTGTCCATCATTCACATTGAATTTCCGAGCGTAAGTGGGATCTCGTTTTCATCAAGGAAAGCATTTATGAAGCTCAACTGGTTCATTTAAAGTAAATATCAGACGCATCGGTCTTCGTGACATGAATTTTAGAAATTTGCATCGTATATTTATTATAATTTGCCTAATTTACAAATCGACAAAGCGACATTATATTTGAAATTCCGCAAGTACACGACTTTGCACTCGAGACTCGAAACTTGTTGTTGCGCGCCAAAATGTTGTATTAGAATGAAAAAATGTATATGTAAAAATTTCCTTTCATATCATTTAATTATATACATTTAATGACTGTTACTTTCATAAGTTCTTTTAATATATTTTAAATCGAAGAACGAATACCTCCAAGCCCCAGTTAATTCGAAATATTCTTTTTAACAAAATAAAGTGACTATTCAGTTATTTGTTTTGAATTCGATAAGCTGGTTGCAAGGTGCCAGGTACGTAACTATATAGCACACTTTTCATCTTCAGCAACTTTTCATCTTTCCAATTATTATCCAACATTTAGTTCAAATTCAAAATAACAATTGCGAGTCCAATGTTTGCCACACGCATGCCGGACCGCTGCCAGACTTTCAAAATTTAGCTTGCAACTACGACCAGACTTTTGTCAGATCATCTGACAATATCGCAATTACTTTTTCCTCGCAAGACTCTTTTTAATTATTTTAATTATTTTTTTTGCATTACTTACACGTGTCCAAAATTTTACCAGCTTTAATGAAAAACCCTCCCTCTTTCCCAATTACTATCGATCCAATCAAAGGAGAAAACAAATATACAAAAAAAAAAAAAAAAACCTGAATTACAGGATGTGTGTATGAGTTAATTAAAATTCGCATTCCGTCGTTTTGCACAACAAATTCGTACGACTGCAAACTCGCCTATAAATCGCGTCAGTCAATTTATTTCCAATTCCCGCATAATATAAAACCGTGCGTACAGTTAGTTATTGCAGTAATTCGCGTGAAAAACAGTTGCAAAGTATTACAACTTGTTTCTTGTCGGTGATCAAACGCGAAAGGAAATTCATAAATCGCCCCGCTTTTAAAAGGCAAAACGAAAATTACGGTCCTCATAACTGTTTATCCAAACTTGTTTGGAAAGTGAAGTCGCGAAAGTGCAAAAAGAAAAGAAGCGAAGAAAAAACGAGGGAGGGAAAAAAATGAACAAGATCTCGCTCATTTGGTGTGGCAATGCGGCCGGCGGAGGTCGGGGTGGGGCAAGAACGGGGCTTAAAGTGAACAGCTCGGGAATCAAAGGGTCTCTTAAGAGCTGGTAGTTCTTTTCAGGCGACATCAATGAAGTTTGTATCTGGCGCACATGGCGCGTGTGTATCCAGGTTGAGTTAGTGACAGGCGAGCTGTCGCCGGTGTGTGCCAGCTGTTCCCCTACTAGCCGGTCAACGAGGCAAGCTTTAACAATCTTGTATGACGCGGCACGAGGAGCCCTTTCGGCCGCAGCTGTGACGATCTTCGGCATATCATCGGGATATTATTTCGCGCGAATTTTAAGTCCGCCCGCGACGAGATTGCCTCGAAAGTTTGTCGGCGAATCGCATCGTGATCCACTCCTAACCTCATCACAAACCTATGTCACCACTTAAGTCAAAAACACTACTTGCATCCGATCCAATAACTGCTCACCTTTTACAAACATCCCACAGTCGCCGGCAGCTGCGATTATAACCTTCCCTGTCAAGTGCACGGCTGCTAAACCCATATGCCTTCTCGTGGCTTCGAACAATAACAACTCTCGTACACGAGCCAGTCACCATGATAGTGTTCCTCCTCTCTCTAGTGACAG
>JABFOV010000144.1:0-52064 GCA_022817685.1 Aradophagus sp. ZL-2020 | reverse complement strand
CATTACTTGTTTCACCCAGGTACATTATGTTTGTCGTATCGTCATACGCGAGAGCTGACAGAATCACGGCGTCTGGGATTTCAATCCTGTTTATTAAGCTACCGTTTCGTGACAGAAAGTCTATGTATTTTCCAACGGTCACGGCCAGATCTGAAACAGAAAGTTTGACAAAATTATTTCGGAGAAACATTGTTGTAAATTTGAATTGTGAAAATGGTCTCAGAAAAAAAAAAAACTTCATTTTTTTATTTTTTAGTAATGAAAATAATTATTGAATAATTTACTGTTATTGATTTTAATAGTGTTTAATTCGAGCCATTAGCAGTGTTGTACATCTTAAGTCCTAAACTTCTTCAGGGGTTAATTGAGTTTAATCCTTAACAACCAATGTTCGGTATCGCACAACTGTTGGATAAGATTTTGATACAGCTCTAAACAGTATTTTTATTTTTGCACGATTTCGCATACAATTCATATACATTTCGTTCTAAAATGATCTTCAAATTAATACTTTAAAAATTAAATTAAATTTTGAATTAAAATAAAATTTGCTATACATGAAATTCTGTGTTTTGACTCAAAACAACAAAAACGTTATTTAATTCAGATCTTATTGTTTTATTTCTTGTAAATCATTATTTCAAAAAAGTACTCATTAATTGAAAAAAAAAAGCCAGATTGTTTAATAAATAAATCACCATTTTAAATCCTATACTAGAGTTAAAAAAGTATGATCGAAATTAAAAGTTAAACAGAATTTAAAAGTGAAATCCCAATAAATCCCAAACTTTATTTGTATTTTAATAGGCAATGTTTATACAAGTTTGAACTTGGATACATTTCTGCAAAAAGTCACTGTAATTTTCTTGATAAACTTTTTAATTGCAATCAATAAATGATAAATTTCAAGTCCTTTTGACTATTTTATTTTATTTTCATTATTATATTTATTTAATCTCTTTTTTATAATTTATAGAACACAAATTTGCAAATCAATTGTACCATGTACCAACTTGTACATTATGTATGTAAAAAACTTGCAGATCGTTGTTTTGTAAACACTGCATACATGTATATGTAATCAAAAATTAAATAAATATACCATTGGTATAATCAATGAACGAATACCAGGACTTGGAATTCAACAAATGCATTATGCATCAATTATTGCACGTATCAGTTGCTATCACAGTAACAACTGTTGCGTGATCTTCGACTATCTTATTACAAATCAACTAATATATTTTCGTGGTCGTGATAATTAATGTACCAAATAAATTAAATGAATACATGAATAGTTCAATCAATTACGTGATTTCACTCACTTGCAATATATAAATGAAAAAATAGATATAATTAAATTAGTCAAATTTAACTTTTCATATATTATATATCACGTATATCATATATTGATATGATTCTTACTTCAAATTATAATATACATATAAACATAACAAATATAACTGTTTAGGTTGCAGTAATTAAGTATTTAAATATAGTATTTTTTATTTTTGGTATGATATTGATCAATATACGGGAATTAATCTCATTTATATAGATACTTTTATGATAATGGTATTGATAATAATCATTAATCAAATAAAGATTTTATTTTCAATTAAGTTAATTGCATGTCTTAAAGAGAAGACAATTAAATATACATTTTTTTTATCTAAAAATTCACTGATCACCAATTTTATATAAACATTACTATCAAGTGCAATAAAAAAAATAATAATGATAATAATAATAATGTTTACTCCAGCAACAATAATTATTTAATTTTAATCAATTCAGTGCATCATTATTAAACAAAACCTATAATTACTTACAACCATTAATCTTTCCTCCCAAATGGTTTGAAATTCATTTTTCCACGGTCACAAGTTATTCCACGTGCATTCAAACGTTATCTAACTTTCTACTGAAAAATCAGAAGACTAAACAACTTTGCTGGTCGATTTAAATAGCCGTAAGAAACCTTGAACAGAACCTCGATAACGGGTCCAACGACAATAGTCTGTCATGGTTATGAAAAAAAAAAAAGGAAGGGAAAAAAAGAAATGGACAAAAAAGTCGATAAAACAATAACATTTACCATGACTGCATAATACTTATTGTATAACAATTTTTACTTTTTCATACAAATAAATTTTCTTAAACTGCATATAGTAAAATAATAGTGATATAATACAGTTATAATATAACAATCATAATTGCAATAATTACAATTATAATATAATATAACCGCGTATAGTTATTAATAAAACTCCAAAAGGAAAAACAAGAACGAGTCCCTCAAAAGCAAAAGGGCGATGCAATTAGTTACGTGAATTGGCATTTGGCCAACGACCACATGAAAATCCCAACCAATATTTTCAACAAGACCCAATTGAACCACCTTTAAAGAAAAAAAAAAGAAAAAAAATAATACAAAATTAAAAACCAAAAATCAAAAAAAGAATCATTCTGTTATGGCGTTAAAAAGAGACAGAAATAGAGAAAAGCGCGCGAGGTCGTTCGCCGATTTCGGTGGTGTTGCTCTCGTGTTGACATTCGTTACGTAAACACGCGTCAGGTCGAGTATAACACAAATGTCCAAAGGTGTTTGGGCTTTTCTCAAAGCTTCGCCGGGTTTTCGGTGGAGTACGTGACGAGGCCGTGTGCGCGCATGGAGTCACAACTGGCGTTACGTTGGCGACCGCGCGCGCACGTTGTGCCGGCACCACGGAATTGTTATTTACACTTACCCCAGTAATTGGCAGTCGTGGGAAACAGGAGCATCGCGAAGCAGAGGGCGATTCGCAGGTACTGTAACTGATCGAACATCGCGGCGGCTTTCCAAAAGCGCTTTTAATAACCTGACGAGGACACAGCGGTCATACGCTGACGCGCGTCCACCCTGACGACGTTGACCGTGGAATGACCGACGGCACACTGACGCGAGCGCGCGCGACGATCGAGAGTGTGGCACGCGCGTTCAGGAGTGGGGGAAAAGGATGCGCCTGTCACATTCTCACGTTTCGGCCGATCGCTCTTTCTCTCTACGATTCTGATTTATTATTGATCATAAGATTGAATATATATTTATATTTTTTTTTATTGATAATTAATTTTAGAAAATTTAATTTCGATGGTCGAAATTAGATTTCGATGATTTAAAGTGAATGATTCAGATCATTTATTTAAGTAGCAATTGAAGTCATGAAATAATTTTTTAATTTATGATTAAAAAGCAAGAAACTGCTTTCAAATTAAAAAAAAAAATAATTTCGATTTTATTGAATTGATTTCAAAGAAAAAAGAAAATATAAAACAATTTAATGTAGATTTTTCTATCCGTTAATTTTATGTATACGTATATTGCATGAATAAAAAAATAATGTTCTACCAGAGTACGACAAATTATAACATATCAATAAACAGCTTTCAAGTCAATCTCTCAAGATGATGCATAAAGTGATAAACTTAAGAGAGCATTTTCAGCTAAGGTGGTGGCTTCAAATGATAAGTCAGCTGCTTGATAAAACTGTTTTGAAAAAAAATAATGTAATTTCATTGCCATTTATTCAACATTCAATATGAATCTTAAGAAAACTTATAATTTAATTACTTTGAAGTAGTAAATAAAATATCTAGATTTTATATTAAATATGTCGCAAAATAAACGAACATTTTCAACAATTCACAAATTATATTGAATTACATAAAGATTACATTCAATTTTTTATTTAAAAAGGCTTAGTTTACTTGAAAATTGTCGAAATGAAGTAAATTATTATTTTATAATAATATTAACTGATATCGTTTTTATTTACAAATGGTTTTTATTTAACAGACATCTTTCTAGACAGTTCGTTTCATTCCAAGCGTTTGATCAAACAATATTGGATTTGGAAATTCCCCATTCCTATCAATGATATAATGAAAAGATTTGTCTTTGACTTCAACTTTTATGTATCCTTCCTCCTCCACTCTAGATCTTCTACAGTTTATCTATGAACATTATGTAAATTTAAATTATAATTCATATTAAAATAATAATCGTTGACTATTTAATGTACATGAAGTTTCCAAAGTTTTTATCATTGAATTCAAACTTGGAAAACCTTGAAATAAAATAATTGTTGCTTATTACACAATTAGTAAAATTATGCAAAATATATTGTAAAATGTCCTTTCTAACTATACATTTTACTTTATTTTGCTATTTCCACTAGTTGTTTGATACAAATTGTTTTAAAAATGAAAAAGAAAATTTTGATTCATGTTATTTTGTCCAAATTCAAATTCATTGATAAAAAAAACTGTGAGAACTTTTGTTCTCAAAGCATATACTGTTTGTTGTTTTCTACCGATTTACCTTTTTTAAAGGAACAACAAAGGTGTCTTCACCTTTCAAAGGATGATACGTTGAAAACTGTACTTTCTGACCTCCTCGAAGTAAAATTATGTATTTAACGGATTTAACTGATAAAATCCAAATAGCAGTAGCAATTAAAGGTCCTGTAAAAGTATTGATAAGATTGATAAACTACTTTATTACAAAAAAATTTTTTTAATATTCAATTATTCGTAAATGAGAATTAAAAAATATTTTAAATCATAGATAGTGAACATTTACCAGTAATGATGAGTACAAAAAGAAGAGTATATGGGAACAAAGTGAATTCTATTTTTTCGGCCCAAGTTTCGTATGTTTTGAACAAATGATTTTCATAAACAGTGTAAACATTGATAGCTGCAGTCCCTAAGCAGATGATCTGCATCACACCAAACATAGTAATTATACGATAAAATTTTCCACCTGTATGTTTGTACAACAATACATTATTTGTAATTTTATCCACTTTTGAATGTGAAGAATCCGCAACTGTTGTGTTTTTTCTGACATGTGTCAATCTTTGCTGAAATCTGGTATTAAAAACTGATTAACTTTGTTTACATTGGTTAAAATAAACGTAAATAATAATTTGAGTATTGTTCAAAACTGTAATAATTTATGTAATAATAAATCAGAACACGTAGTTTACGTGAATCCAACTTTTTACCTTTTTAAGACATCAATAGGCTTTCGCAAAGATCCAAATGTTCTGACCTGGATTTTCACAATTGGTGAAAGGTTGACTTTTTGTGATTTGAAGTTGTGCAAAACATGCCTAGCTACAATTGATTGCAAAGGTCCACTAATTCTAGTGGATAAAATTGGTAAAATAAACATTGTATTATTGTTGACCAAGTATTTCACAAAGTTATTGTTAATAATTAACAAAACAAGACGTTAAAATTGAATACATTTTATCACAAGGTAAATTTATTGGTGTCACAAATAATTACTGGTAATTATTTTATAAAATATTTGTACTGGAGTCGGTACTCCGATTTCGTAGCCTAAAATTTCTTACAAAACAATGTAACATAACCTCAACTATTGCTCATTTTCATGGCAGAGGGAGAGTTATATCTGTATTTGTATGATATAAATTGACAATGAACAAATAATGATTGTCTTTAATTCTTTATTATGATTTTTCCTTTTTTTTTTGCTACACTTTTTTAATGAGTTTTTGTTTTATTGTATTTTTTATTGCCAAGAAATTAAATACCGAAATTTAAATAACCGGCATTTCGCGCCTATTAACCACGTGTCTTTTGTAACACAGAGAACAACACAGAGTAAGAAATATTAATTCTCATATTATAAGATAGATGACCTGTTCTAGCCATCTTTTAGCGCGTGCAAATGAATTGTAATTTAATATAAACTTAAAAAACAAATTCATTTATTAAAATATATAATATTTCTTGTAATATAAAAAACAGAGATTTCAGATTGTAAAATCTAATTTTTTCGTAAAAATTAATTAATATTTTTATTTTTTTGTCATGTGCGAACACTTGCACGAGTTATTTATATTAATAAATAAATTAACAAATAACAATCATAAAATCATTGTACTTTGATTCGTTTATTATTACGATAAGACATTAAATTATCACAATGACAATTGAAAACAATTATACACAATAGCAAGCAGACGACGTAGGTCCAGTGTACGAGAATTTTTTTTTATTTTTATCAACTCTCAAGTAAATGTTTCCAAAGAAAAATTATTTACACTGTCGATATGAACTTTGTTACCATGCCTTATCGCGACTCTTCTAACTGAAAGCCATTTAAAAAAAAGCTCTAGTTTCTTTTAAATACATAGCTTTAATAAGAACTTTTAGGAAAATAAATAATTATTTTTGTAAATATTTTTAAAAAGTCGCATACAAATTTTATTTTTACTTGATTTATCATACACATTTTTCTTATAATATTCTTTAATTTGTATGGACTAAATTATATTTTTAGCATTTTTTTTAAACGCTTTTATTTATCAAAGTTTAATTTTTTTTATTTGCGCTTTAATTTTTGAGTACGTTCATGAAATCGTGCTTGTAGCGTATTTATTTTTTCTAATAAAGTTTATTTCGACTATGTAAAACCGCAAGATACATGTAAATGAAGCTGATTTCACCAATGACAAATACAAATTTTGTCATTGGTGAAATTAGTTTCATTTACATAGATACTAAACGTGTTTGTTTTACATACTTCCAATGTTTATCCATATCTTTTAAGTTGAAAGATTAAAGATTTACAAAAGCGATATTGCAAATCATGAACTTGTATAAAAGCCCGTAATCGCTCAACAACACCTTGTATGTGCTTGGTTTACAAATCGCGAGGATATTAAAGTTTTACTTTCTAGTTCTACATTACATACCACTTAAACCAAATGTATTAGTTCTTTCATTTTCAAAGTACAACTATGTTTCGCTTATTAATATTTACGCTTTTGACCACTTTGGTCGTGGCTGAGAAAATAAATTACCGGAACTACCAAGTATTCCATGTAACTCCACAAAATGATCAGCAACTGGATATTTTAACACAATTATCATTACTTCATACAAAAGAGGTACTGTTATTTATATGACTTAAATGACATATAACTACACGGAAAGAAAAATCTAGCAAATTTAGCAAATACACTCACTATGTATTAAATAATAAAATAAACACTTTTAATAATTCTACCTAAGATTTTATGGAATTTTTTTGGTTCTTAAGCTCTATCAACCAAAAAATTTCTTTAGTCTAACATCTTTTGAATTTTCAAGTTCAACTTTTGGACCCGACCAACTTCAGTGAACCAAACCGTAGACTTAATGGTATCCCCAGTGATACTCGACTTCATTCACAACATTATCAACAAATACTCTCTACCTTACAGTATTCATATAAAAGACGTTCAAACTTTAATAGACAAAGAAAATCCTCACATAAACGATCCTAATGAAGAATACAGATTTGACCGGTATTATAAACTCGAAGAAATATATGATCAACTCGACGTCTTGGAAAAACAGTATGCTGGAAAAGTTAAAGTCATTGTAGCAGGAAGCACTTATGAGAAGCGTGAGATCAAAGGCGTAAAGCTCTCTTTTGGTGAAAATAATCCTGCTGTCGTCATTGAAGGTGGCATTCACGCAAGAGAATGGATTAGTCCTGCTACCGTAATGTATTTAATGCATCAGCTGTTGACCAGTCAAAATCCGGATATCAGAGCCATGGCTGAGGCTTATGATTGGTATATGTTCCCTTCAGTAAATCCTGATGGATACGTCTACACTCATACTAGTGTAAGTTCTGAAGGTTTTGGATAAATACAAGGAGTAATAGCTTTACTTACAAGAAATTGAATTGTATTTATAAGATTTAAAAATCATCATAGAACAAGAAATAGTTACATAAGTGCAATCTTTTTTTTAGGATCGTCTTTGGAGAAAAACAAGAACACCTTACGGACTGTGCCGAGGAGCTGATCCAAACAGAAATTGGGACTACAAATGGATGCGTGAGTGAAATAAATTTTAAATTTAAATTAAAATTTAAATCTTCCTCAGAAAAAAAAATCCATACAGCATCCTATGTAGGAATTTGACTCAGAAACCTACAACTTACAATTGTATGAACAAATTCATACTCTCGATCAAAGTTTGTAATTCTTAAAGTTGCAATTTTTATGGGAATATATACTTTGAAACAGATGGTGGTGCCAGTAGTTCTCCTTGTGATGAAACTTATGCCGGAAAAAAACCATTTTCTGAAGTTGAAACGCGAACATTTTCTGAATTTTTGACCACGCTGAATGGCAAAATGTTTGCATACATCTCGTTCCACAGTTATTCTCAACTTTTACTCTTCCCCTATGGACACACACAACAACATTTAGACAACTATGATGAATTAGTAAGAACACTGTCTGAAGCATTGAAATTTGCTATCTGAAAAAAGTTTAAGATAATAATATTGTTAGATTATGACTCTTTCAAATAATTTTGCTTATTTTCAGTACGCAATCGGTAAAAAAACTATCACTGCTCTGTCCAAGAGATATGGGACCAAATACGTTACAGGAAATATAGCCGAGACAATATGTAAGTACACAAAGTCAAATGATTACGAACTATTAATACAATTAATAATTATTGAACATTCATTGATAGACATTGCAAGTGGAAGTTCAATGGACTGGGTAAAGGGAACGTTTAAAGTACCAATTACGTATACTTATGAATTGCGTGACACAGGAGGACATGGTTTTATACTTCCAGCAGAACAAATTATACCAAATGGGGAGGAAGTTGTAGACTCTCTGATAGTATTATTTCAAGAAGCTAATAAATATGGTTATCCATCATCTACTAACAATATTTAACTTAATTTACAGAACTTCAATTGAATACATTGTATAATTGCTAAAACAAAATAAATTAATAGAAACTAATCCAAAATTACTAATAATAGTTGATTGTTTGTGTATCACGCTAATATTGATTTTTAAAAATAATTTGAATTTATAAACTATTGTAATGCAATAATAATTAATTAAAAGTTCATACAAATATGTTAAATTATGCAGAAGAATGATGGAATTCGATAAAAAAACTCCAATTAATATTCTTAAAATGTTATGCTTTTTATTAAAAATAAAAATAATTTTTTAAAGTAAAACTGCAACTATAAAGACTTCCTATACAGTTCCGAAAAACATATACTTGGTATCGAGTTTTACAGTTTTACTGTCTTCTTAAAGAAGAATCATAATTACCATCTTTTTCAATTAACTGAAAATATTTCTATTAAAGTTTTAACGAACCTTGATTTAAATAAAACAAAATGCTATATAAAGTAATCTAAAATGACATGAATCGATAACTAAAATGAGTAAATTACAAATACAAAAATGTTAATGAAATTGCAAAAATCGTACAATGATATAACATGAAAACGAAACAAATTTTTTCTCACGCAACTTTCAACATTTTCAACATATTTCGATGTGATAAATATAAAATAAATATTCTAAAAATACAAATTATCAAGTCAACCTTTGTAGGTAGAAAAGTTATTTTTTGTATCGCAGATTAACTGATATTTATATTCGTTATTTAAAATGTAACATTGTTTTACTTTCTTTAATCATCATTCGTTCCGATGTCTGAGCGGTCCATGAGGCGAAGATGATGATACCACAGTTGTATTTTTTGAAAGTGGTGTCGCTGTCTGACGATTAAGGGTTGATTTCTTTGAAGTGTTTGCTGAATTTTGAACATTTTCCTTCCCCTTACTGTGCACACGTTTTTCATTACTTTTCAGAAGTTCAATACTTTTGTTTTTTAATTCTAGTTCCTACAACAAGAAAACATTTATTTTCATTTTTTCTATCTAACTATACTATGTACATTCAAAGACCAAAAGAAATGTACTTTATTTAATAAATGATATCCTATAAATATTTAAATTTATTTTTACTTTTTCTCTTCATAGTAAACAATGCAGAAATAAGACAAAATTTTTATAATAATAATAATAATTTTTATTTCCTTCAATATCAAATAATCATACAATAATAATCATCTTAGACATTTGGCAAAAATAAATAAAAATACAAACATTACAAATGTAACAAATAAGTATTAAACTTTATAAATTCTTTTACGTAACGCTAACTCTGATATAGTTATTTTCTATAAGTTTACAAAGTTCTTTTTTTTAAAAAAGTATGATAGTGGTTTTGAAAAACTCAGCCATTTCCAGAAGAACACAGCTGCAATTGCTATGCTAACGAACAAACAAACCTGCTTCAAACGAAAGATTTCGGTTTGCTGAGTATCAATTTTGTCTTTCAACTGGGAAACATGTTTCAGGCGCTGCTTCATATTATTATGCCCAAGAATTTGGGAATACTTTTCTGATATTTCTTGGTATTCCTTCTTGTAATATTCACAAGATTGTGTAATGATTTTAATGTGCCTGAAAAATAAAACATTTTATGAAAAAGTCATTCATTACATTCAAAATATTCAAATTCACAAAAATAGTATTCGATGTAACATACTCCTCAAGTTTCAATCGTTGATTGATTTCTCTGTCCAAATTTTCTTTCAAAACATGTTCGTTTTTCTCAAAAGTCACTTTTTGACTTTCCAATGCTGCATATTCATTCTTGAAATAAATGTATGATATTATTTATTGAAATTACATAAATACATATATAATGTAATACATATATAATTTTATGTGAAATAAAATACCTGTAAAGTAGTTATGGATTCTTGCATATTATCAAGAGCTTTCGCTAAATTATTGATTTTTTTACTCGCCTGAAAAAATACCAGTAAATGTTAATTTTTAAAAATTTTAATAAATAAAATCCTATATAAAATATTATATGAATATATTTACGTGAATGATTTTGTCCTCATATTGGTTCATAATCATCACTTCATGACTATCACAAATCTCTTCCCTTTCTTTTATAGTTTTTTCAAGTTTGCTTTTCTCTAACTGCAGTTTTGAAATTTCGATTTCTTTTTCATCATTTCTCTCTTCCAATTTTAAAAGTAATTCCTGGGCATCCTTCATTTTCTCTGACATTTTTTCTAGTTGATGTTTCAGCTAAACAAAACGAAAAAACGAAAAGATGTTTAAAAAAACTGACTATATTTTTTAATTTAAAAGATACTTTTTCTTGTTAAATAATACCTCTTTGTTTTGCATTTGTTTTCTCTGACCCTCCTTTTTCAGTGTCTCAATTTCATTTGCGATAATTTCTTTCAAACTTTCAACTTTTTGTTCAAAAGATGCTTTCATTGATTCGATATCGGCTATATTGTCCTTTTCTATTTGGTCGATAAGGTTTCCTTTTGAAACAATTTGATCCATCAAAACAAAGATTTGCTCGTTCGCCAGTTTTGTTTTATTTCGCATCACATTTAATAAATCACGATGTTCGTGCATGCATACTTCTCCATTTTTAAGCTCACGCTGAAGCTTTTCAATTTCTGCATCACTTTGTGCAAGTCTTTGCATAAGTGCATTTATAGATGCTTGATTTTCTGCCATTACAACGTCGAACCTAAAAAATTAATAAATGAATAATTAATTTATAAATTATCACAATTATAGAAACATACATAATAATTATTATCATTATTATGAATTATTATAGAGTATAATTTGTTTTTTACCTCCTTCTTCTATCAACCATTTCTGCAGACTCAGTGCGAATTTTATCTTTCAATGCTCGTAGCTCTTCTTTTTTCTCAGCTAATTCTGTTTCAACGCGATCCAATTCAGCTTGAAGACTTTGACTGAAACTTTCCTAAGTATGAAAAAATTAAACAATTTTAGTACAGTGTTCTACAGTATAAAGTAACGGCTATTTTTTTAAACTGTTTTGCTAAATTACTTGTGTTTCAGCTGTAGTTTTTAATTCTTCTAATGCTGTATTGAGCCAATTTATTTCGGTATCTTTCTCAGAAAGTTTATGTTCCAAACTTTCCTTTTCAGTCTCATATTTTTTCAACAAAGCTTCATACTTGTCAGTAGCTGAGCGCATTTCTTCATTAACTGACATACGGGCTTCTTCTTTCATGACGCTCATCTAAAACAAGTTGTTCATAATAGTATACAAAAAAGAGAAATTAAGTTAGTGATATTTGATTTTTTTTAAACGATTGTAGCTGTAATGCATGCAACAGGAATTGATAATCAGATGCAATATTGTAATTTCAACTATTTTTATAGATTTCAACATAATTGTATTTATTTATGTTAAACACTGATAGCAATACAAACCTTTGAGTCCGTTTCAGCAATAATTTTTTTCACTTTTTCTTCACTTTCATTACGACATGCTGCTAAAGTTTCTCTGGTAACAGCTTCAGCATTTTTAATCATCTTATCGGCATGCTTTTTTACTTCTACGACTTTGATAGACATAGATTTTTTCACCTCATTGAGTTCCTTTTCTCTTGTTATATACATCTGTTTCAAATAATAGTTCATTTTCATAAATAAGAAATTTAGAATATTATATTAAGAAAAGTAAATTTCATGAACAGTATAGCAGACTTTCAAGGAGTCAAACACAAAAGTAATATAAAAAAAATATATATTAAGGAAAGAAAATACTTTATTAAAATTCATTACGAAAAAACAAGCTTATGAGTACAAAATAAATTATAAAAAAATATGAGATAAATATATTTATATTACTAATACAATTAATATTATTTATGCAGACTAACATTCTCCAATTCTTGTAATTTTTTTTCACATTTAGATCTTCTTTTTGTTTCTTTTTCAACCGTTTCCTTTAGTTTTATAAGTTCGATTTGATGTACTCGTTCCTGCTGCAAGAAGTATATAAGATTCTCATTACTCATGTTTAAAAAAGAAACTATTTAATTCTTTTAAATTATGCAGAATTTTGAATGAGATACAACTTACATTTTCCATCATCTTTTTACACTCAGTCAGTTGTTCGGTTAGTAATGTTTTGTCAGATTTTATGTTTCGTAAATTTTCTAGAAGCTCTTTATTTAGGATTGAAGTATATTCTAATTGTTGTCGAATTTCTTCATTATTCTTAATATAATATTCGCACTCCAATTTACTTTCATTTCCAAAGATCCTAATTGCTTTCATCACAAAATCAATACAATCTAAGTAAAATTTATTATTAGACTTTATACAATTAGTCAACTGCTCTGCTTGTTGACTATCCTTACAACGACTTTCTATTTCCTTTTTCACTGTTTCGTTTCGATCATTAATTTTCTTCTTCTATTAACATAAAAATACAAACGAAAATCAATGTAGTATGTAAAACCATATGGAAAAAATGATACTAAATTTGTCTGATTTTTTCTATGCAAACATTACAAATGACTATCAAATAAAATAAAAATTTCTTTTGTTATACCTCTTCTTCCAGATGATTAAGATTCTTAAGATCAACATCAAGAATGGGAGGTTGATAACTAGTAAAATATTCAACCAGTGCATTATATGCATCTTCAGCATTGCGTAATTGCAAATTCAAACTTTCACGCTCTTCTTTATATTTGTCATTAAAACTAAGTAACACTTGTTTTTCATATGCCTGAAAGATTCACTGAAAGTCTTTAAGTATTTCAAAATAATACAATCAAAACAGTAATAATAATATTATAATTAATTTTACCATCGATTCCAATTCCTTTTTGTGTAATTCTAAATCCGCTTCCAATTGTCGCACTCGTTCTTCGTATTCCATAATCATTTTCTCTTTGTTTGCAATAGCTGCATTAAGATCCGATATTTTGTATTTGGCATTATGTATGCTTAAATTCTTAGACGTAACTTTTGGTGACTTTGGTGATTTATGGACTTTTGACTTTATAGTGCTCATGTACTGCGGCTTCACAATCACCCGTTTTTTCACAAGCAGCTGTGCCTACGGGCCCCAAATTCAAACATTTAAATGATATTGCGTTTCTAATATCTATTTTAAAGCTGTATGTTATCATGATTAATATTATAATTATTATGTTTATTATTATCTAACAATAATGACATAAAAAAATTAAATTACATTTATTTTTTCTGCTATATGATTACTGCTGGTCTTGCTGGTTGTAGAAACAATACTTTCAGCACCGCTGCTGCATACACTTTTATTATCAGCAAACCGTTCCTTTTTTTCCAAAACGAGACCCTTGATTTTATTATCAAATTTCGGATCATAAGCACCTGGAGGTGGTCCTTCACCTGAAAAAATATAAATTCAAATAAAAAATGATTAATAACTGTATTTTAACACCAAAAGAAATATTTACTAATTTTTACTGATTTTTAGTTTTCTCAACCTCTCTACCTTATCTTTGTTATTTTATTATTCAAATTTATTTAATATTAAAAAAAATTGTTTTATAACTTTTTAAATGTTTTATTGATAAGTAAACAATGACCAATCAAATTTTAAATTTTGTAACAGGAAAGTTTGAATACGATTGACTATAATTTAGTATAAAATAAAAGAAAAACTGGCTTTTGTTCGGCTAACTCATTTTCTACGCCAGCACGATATACAGGTTTGAATAGCGTGCAGGTATTGGTTGGTATCAGTGTATAGGTATTGGTGCAATAGGTCTCGAAAATATAGCAGAGGGCAGATGGTTCTGACGCAATGAGGGATGTCACCAAGGGGTCGACGAATTACCAGATGTATTCACATTATAACACCCTGTACGTCCCCCTTTAAAACATCCCCTTTTCAACGTTTACGTCTTGGAAGAAAAGCATGTAGGAGAACATTGCATTTCATTACACTTGCAAGTCAAGGTTCAACAAAATGTATAAACAAACGTGCCTATATATAAATTACATTTATATATTATTTTATTATTTTAAAGCTAAAAAAAAAACATGATCCGTATAATTTTATTTTTAACATTATCAGTATAATTTTTCAGTCATGTTAGCCAATCTAGAAATTTTGACATTTCAAAGAATAACTATTATAACTACATTTTTAACTTTTTTCCTTTTTTTCTCTTTGAAAAAGAGTTTTCTCACATAGTTCACAATTCTTGAAAGCAATTTAGCAATGCTTACACCACAGTTCATTACGATGTAAATAAACATAAGATTTTCGTTTTTAAAGTCAACGGTTCTTGAAATGAATACCCTAAATTGAATTTGTATCCAATTTAAAGTTAAATTTGAAATAATAGTTAAAACTAGTCTTGCTTGAATTGTCATATAAGGGATAGCATTTTTTAATTTGAATAAATTTTTTCTCCTCCATAAATTTGAAGGAGGTTACTTTTTAAAAATAAAGTTGATTTTTATTTTTAAATTTAAAAATTATTATCGTTTGGACGAAGAATTAAATGCTTTTGATATAATATTGTCTTTAAACATAATGTAAACAATGGTCAAAAATTTCTTAGAAAAGGCTGTCGTTTACATTGAAATCAATGCTTTTTCCAATTACTTTTTCATATTTTCGTCATGTTAAAACCGTTTACTTTTTCATCTAAGTTCAGTTAATAGCCATCGAAGTATACTCACTGCCTTGTTCGTTGAAACGCTTGATCTTTGCCTTTGGAAACGACATGGTCGAAAAACAATCGAAAATAAAAATTAATAACGAACTTAAATGCGGCCAGCTTTTCTTCGACGTTGGCTGGCTCACTCGCTGCACGACCGGACTCGACTAAATTACCATTCGCGCGCGCAACGTTCCTTCCCTCCTGCTCGAGCACCGGACTTGCAGCTTGCACGAATTCAAAATTTCGGTTACGTCTTGCACCGCCGTTTACCGCAGTAACAAACGACGCGCGCGCGCAAACTTACGGGCGCCTGTCAACTTGCTCTTTGCGAAGATGGCGCTTTGAGCAGCGAAATGAGACAGGACTTTTTCCAACCCGTTTTCCAGAAAATTTGCATCAAGGTAAAAGCAAACTGATTTCTTTTATTGACTATTTCTCAGCGGTAGGCGCATATTACTTTGATGTTTTCCTTTTTTTAGAGGGAATATCTGTTTATTATTTACGCATCTACTTTTGAGTTTAAAACAATGTTTAAAATTACGCATTTTAGGCATTATACGTTTATATTATGTATATTATATTATTTATAGTATACATATGACATTCTGTATGTATATAACATAGTATATTTTACATAATATATTAAAATATTAAATTATACAATTAAATTATTCATATTTTATATTTATTCAATTATATTTTATATATTTTTTCAATTATATTTTATATATTTCTTTTGTCATTTTTTTATTTATTTATCATTTATTTTGTATGGTACAGACAAAATTTACACGTTTTATTGGTATTTTTTTTTATTCATTTAGCACCGATATTAATATCAAATATATAAATTATTAACGTAGATGTTTAAACATTTAACATATACAATGTACCTACTATGAAAATTAAATATTACATTTATACTACATATACAATATGAAATATTGAAAATTAACATTACATTTATTAAATGAAATAAAATAATAAGCTATTTGGAATCAATCTGCAAGCATTAAATTAACAAGTCAAATAAGAAATTAATATCAATATACTTTTCTTTTGATACGTCCTTTTTTACAAAATAAACCTCTTTTTTTTACTGTGACTGATTCACTGTTTCAATAGTATCTTTGGTATAACGGAAAGTTTATTGTAACTATTGCAAAATGTCAGTAAAACAAAAAATATAATTTTAGTATCTTAAGAGAATGTATTGTCAGTATATAAAGTTTATTAATAATATATTAGCAATGTATTGATAATATATTAACAGCTTATTCACAATTTACTGGCAATACATTGATACTATACTGTTGATATATTAAGAATGTACTAAGAATATATACAACAGTAATGTATTGAAAATTAAAAATTAATACCTTAGTAAAACGAAAAATATGTTAGCATAAAAAGAATATATTGGGAATATATTATTTATATATTAACAGTCTATTAATAATATATTAATAGTGTATTAATAGTATATTATCAGTGGATTGACAATATGTAGATATAATATATTAACAATATACTATCACTTTGACTATATATGAACAATATTATAATAAAATATTAGCAATACATTAATATTATATTGAGGATATCCTGGCAATTTATTTACAATATAGGAAAATTTGAAGTATATTGTTAGTATATTGATAATGTACCGTCGATATATTGATAATATATATAATAATAATAATATTTTTCGTTTTTACTAGGGTACATCAACTGGCGAACAGTAAACTGTAAATGTATTAACACTATATTTTTTGTTTTACAATACAAACGTAATTCTGTTTTGTGCATCAATGAAGCTTGATTTTATTATTCGATTGAACACTATTATTTTAGATTTTTCTTTAATGAAATTAATAAAAATTTATTATAATTCAATCGTCCATTAAATTAACCGGTGAAGGCCGCAAGTTTAGTTGATGTTCGCCGAATAACATTGCTGCTAGCCAGCGGTATTGTTCGTCTTTTGAAGCTCCTGCTAAAGTAAATCCGAAATACGGATTGTCTTTGCATCTGAAATATATATATAATTGTTAATAAAACTGCGAAATAATAATGCAAGTTGTATTTAGCTTGAGGTGATTCTTCATTTTGGATTTCATGTCTTTTTAATTTATAGATTTTAATGATTTATTTATTTTGAAAAATGATGAAATTCAACAGTATTATTTTAAAAAAACATTAGTTTAAAAGTACAGGTTTGAAGAATCATCTTCACGACAGATAATCCTAAAATAAAATACCTTGTGGGTTTGTTATTTTTTACCATAAACGTAACTGACCACCTGCAAAACGAAATTGTTAATCAATTGTAAATCAATATTCTTATATTCTCAGTTTTAATGTGTTAAAGTATTGTTCCCAAATATTTCACAAATTACCAACCCCATTTGTGGATTCCTCTTAGGTTCATGTCCTAAATACCATATAATATCTTCGATTTTCCATTCGTATAGCTTAGTTGAGCAAACTTTATCTTTATAGCAACTCAATTTTGCTTGACTGAATTCAAAGAGATATGTTTTGAAATTTTTGGACCGAGTATCCGCAAATTTCAATTCACCAGAAATGGTCATAGGAGGCTTTACCTGAGAACAAAAAAGAAATTCATTACATAAGAGAAAATAATTGACAAGCAACATCCAAACTAATTGTTCTATACTTGTGAGTAAAACAATAAAATTGAACTAAAATTTGGTATCTGCCATTATTATCTGGTTATACTTTTGTTTTTCTTTTCTTTCCGAACGGAAGCAAAATAAGAGAATGTATGCGCATTTTTATTCCCTGCTTATGTGTAAGTGCACGAGATGTGAGTCAAGTCCAATTAAACTACATCCTGTTTTTCACAGTGTTTCTTTTACATTGCAACCCGCGTAATCTGATACGAACGGAGACGGACATACCCACAGTGGGAATGTTTCACCCACACTTTGAGCGGCCGTGAACCCCTCGCATTGAACTTGTTACAGAATGATGATAAGTTATGGGTGGAGCGCATTGAGATGAAATTATAATTACAATATGAATGCACTTTGACGAATTTCAGATAACCATTCTAACATTGATCATTCTCTAAGAAATTGTAGCAAATTTTATTTCAATATCAGAGATGGAAATTGCAAAATTTGAAGATAAAAGAGAAGACTAGTGACCTTCTCTTCAACTTTTTTGTTTTAGAAGAAAATATAAATTATAATAAACTTTTTCTTCGGATATTATTATCTAATACCAGTATGCTGTTACTATTCAATTCAATGTCTTTAATGAAGTTCATTCATTAGAATTACAAAAATTACTTTAGAATTACAAAAAACAAAATTACCAATGGTACTAGTTCCTTATAAATTTTATCCTCCGTCAGAATTAGAACATTATCCTTTCGGTCTTCCGGGTCCCAATAACCCCATCTGGCTACTGCTTCCAGAACCTTTTCGTTGTGGTGCAACGGGCGCGTTAAAGATCCATGTAAACAGTATTCCTCGAGACACAATTCGTGAGGAGCGGTGCTTGTCTTAGGCGCTAATTCGCAGCAAACATCAAACGCTGTTTTCTGGGGTCCAATCTGAAAAATATTTTTGTCTTATAAATTCAGTCAAATCAAAATCATATAGATATTTTAATGTCCTGATTCACACTTGGAATCTCAAATGAATCCTAATGTACGAATTTGAACTAGAAACTTATAAAATAACTCCAGAAGAAGAAGTTATCCAGTCCAGAAATCCACAATTTAGCTCATGTGTGGTTGATAATTTGATCAAATCAGAACTATATGCAAATTTAACTACATGTCCTAATGTTTTGGATTTTCACTTACAATCTAAACTATGATATGAGCTTCATGTATACAATTTTTACAGATGATCATAGTTAGACTTTTTGTTAGAAAAAACATTAAGTGATGTATTTGGCAATCTCTACAACTACAAAATTCGAATACATCCTGCTGAGAAAAAAAAACACTGAAAATTAGACAAATTGATTTCTCTCTCTGGACAATTTAAACTCATTATAAATTATTTCCTAACTAATTAAGTAACATTAGGGTCAACAAGTAGATAACAAAGTCCATAATATTATAAATTAATTTTGATCAACCCTCTTCATATTCTCTTCCAACTCCCCGACATCTATTTTCTCATTTCAAAATCCCCATTGCTTACTTTTCCATTTCCCTTTGCTGACTTTTAGCTTGACTTTAAATTGGCACGTGGCCCACGTTTATCAGCTTCTTTCTTCCAACGCCGACAGTATTTATGTAACATAATACGATAAAGAAAGTGAAGGATGATTCATGGGTGAATGGCATTACGCGACACAACTGCTTTCAATTTCACTCGACAAAGAGACGGCGAGGCTCCGAATCGCGCGAATATCAATTAAGTCTGATCAATCGACATGGCCAATAATAATTGTGCACTCTTACAGTGACGTTCACGCATTCGCCGTCCTTGGACTTGAGGTAGATCCAGATTTTGAGGTCGCCAGATGGCGCGCGCAGGCCGTTATTGGAGGTGTGCTTTTCCAAAACTTCGAGGATTCTCGCCTCCTTCGCGAGGTCAGCCTTCGACAATTGATAAATCTCCGGGTACAATTTGATGAGATCACCCAGAACTTGGCTCTCGCAGCGATTCCATTCTTCAGCGCTGCTGTCCCCGGCGTGCATCAACGTCGGGCCCCAAATCGCCGAGATGTTTTCCACGTTCATCAAATTTTTGTCGCTCTTCTGACAAATGCAATGAAGATGAGCTAGGATCCGTTGCAACGTTGGCGACGAGATTTCGTTCAAATTGTTCAGGGCGTTTCTGTAAAGGCGCACCTTTTCGTCGACGTTATCCAAATCTGAAAGCATACAGTACAGTTAAATTAATTGCTTCTTAATTAATACTGTTTTTAAGTTTAATTTTTAAGTTTAGTAGGTATAAAATAAATAGTTTTATGGTTCTTGAGATAATCTTTGTGATTATCTTTGTGCTAGTTAGATATGGTTTTTTTTTTTTTATTACAAAGTAGTTTCTTGATAAGGGAAACATAATTCTACTGTTGATTAGAATAGTTTTTCAATGATAAGAAATTTGATATTAAAAGTTTCTTTTAAATATGAATTATAGTTTATATATATATGTAAATAATAATTTTAAATTTATCGTCAGTTTTTTAAAACGATAGATTTTTTAAACATTCTCGTCTACTTTTTTTTATAAAAAACATAGAACAAATCTTAACTTTGTCAATGCTTTGACAAATTATACGATGTATTTGAAAAAAAGTTTTCATTCAATACAAAGAATGCTATTATCATCAATGAATACGTTTGTTACGTCATTCAGGGAACACGATACATATGCGGATCTCATACTGAACAATGTTTCAATTTTGTCGTGATAAATGACAACTTAACTTAACAATATCACAATCAAATTTACTATGTATACTAGACAGTTTTAAACTACTTGGTTCCTTAAAACTTCCTTCTTTATATAATTTCAAAATATTTGTTGCAATTAATAATAATTTGTGAATAATTGAATTTTTCTAGAAGAAGTTGATTTTAACATAAAAGTTTCAAAATCAACGTCGATTACAAATATGTTCTTAAAACTGGAAATTGAAAATCAACTAGTATCAATTAAAAGCCATCAATGAAAGATTTTTAAATTATGAAGATATCAAAGTCGACATATTAAAACATGTACTTGACAGTACCAATTAATAAAATTGCTACATTATTTCTACTTTTACCAAGTGCTTTTTTATTTAATCATCGATCTCAAAAGAATTTGACCGAATGATTTAGTTGACTCAATGAAACCTTGTTTCCTCGTTGCAAAAAGCAAATGAAGACGATCGTTTATCAGCCGGTTCAATTCCGAGAATGAATAAGGCTCGGCCGATGGTTAGCGGCTGCGAGGTGCGCCGTTGCGCATTATCTTTGATACGCTCAAGATACCGCTGGTTCACGAGACCGCATTATGTTAAAAACGACGCGAGCGGTTGTGTGCGTGTAATTCGCAATTTAGATGTTTTGCGTTGACGTGCCGTTGAATCACGGCCGATCGCAAAAAGTCGCCGGCCCGGCATTATCGGGTTCAATGTTCCGTTGTTAAATTAATAAATCTGCGGCAGCTTCCGTCGGGGGTTTGACGGAACGGCGTATGAAAATGCAATTGGCCGGCTCTCATTATTACTTTATCGGTCAGTCGCTTTTGACTCGCGACGATACCGTAATTGCATCGAGATGAAATGAATTAAAAATAAAAGAAAAAACCGTGTTTCGAGTAAACCGTTTTTTTGTCGATTGAAAATTAGTATCGAGAAACGTAAATTCTACTTTCAAAACAATGATATGATTTGCAATTGACAAATATTACTGGTAATACATTTTTCTGAATTCATTATTACAGTCAAACCTCGGCTAGATGTCCGAGCCGTTGCATCTTCTTCGAAGCAATATGACGAGAGCCTGTCTTGTCTTACATTAAATAAGAAAAATAGGGAATAAGGAGTAGAAAACACTTGAAGGCAACACTTGAGAGCGACGCCTAACCAAGGTTTGACTGTACATCAATAATATTAAAAAATATAATAAATTAAAAGATGAAAAATAGAAAATGGAAAAAGAAATAATAATATTTTCAAATGTAAACATTATTTTCGCCGACTTTTTATTCGAATGTGCGCCTATAATAACGGCTTTGTGCTTCTTTACAATTTTAACACAAACCGCACAGCTATTCTTGTAACAATAATAGTCGGTTTAATTGGCTGGCTGCAATGGTTGGAGCAAATCATTTGGAACAAATAAAATTTTTATTGCACTGAACTGGAACCTAGGGTCATTGAAACCAACACAGATACCAGGCTTAATATAAGTGGGCACGTCTTCCAATGTTTACGTTCTTCGTTAATGGTGTTAAAGTGGAATTTACGTTTCTTCACAATAAATCACCGATTGGCGGTGAAGATAACTAATTAACAGAAGAAGATATCGCGATATGGCAAACTTGGAAACTTTGTAAGACTGCGATTTTCGCTTTCTTATTGAAATTTGATTTTCTTTAATTGAATACTGATTGCATTTTGATTGGTTACTTGCAAAAAAATTGTGACTATATATATTTAATTTTTCATCGAAAATCAATACAAAATCGTTGAAGCTGAAATGCAAATTCACGATGTATTCTTTTCACTGCACGATTCGCCACTCAACCTTCCTCCGCGGTTCGTGTAAACAAAAGTGAACATCTGGAAGTCAATGTTTATCAGATGAGTCGTTCGCTTTGCCGGCGCGATAACAATGAATTTAATTTTGAAACTAATTAAGTTCAGCTTCTACATTGCCGACGCGTTAAGGCGTTTCTCACATTAGACAAAACACTTTCTATTACGCAATTCGTTACGGAGTGGCGGCGTTGCGGCTAAAATTTGATTTTCCGGGAAAACACGTATTGTTTTGTGTGAGTCGCGGTAATGGATTCGTAATGTTACTGGGGCCGTCAAAAGTAACGTTTCTGAGACTGAAGTTTGTTGTTTGATAATTGGCTCGCTTAAATGACATTGAGTGGAATTCTAATATGGATATATGAATAAATAATTTTCTATTATTGAAATTGTTTTGAAATTTCGTGATGTTATATAAAACATCATTTTCTTTTCAAATACTGAATTTCTTAAATTTTGTAATGTTGTTCATTTTTATAATTTCATGTTTAAACATTCTAAAATCAGCCTTATATGGAAATAGATGGCAAATTTTAGACCCTGGATGTAACGCTTTACTCAAAAACGTATTTGAGTAATGTTGACGCTCTTTTCTTTTTTCAAAGTAACGGTGATGGTTACACGTTATATTTTGGCAACTGACGGTAACGGTAATGAATTACATTTAAAAGCAAGCATTGGAAGTAACGTCATAACAAGTAACACGTTACATTTTTTGAGTAACAGTACCGTTAACGTTACTTTCTTATTTCCGAAGTAACGATAACGCGTTACTTTTGAAATCAAATAACCCTTTACCGTTAAGGTATTCGATCTCAAAAGTGATCGTTTATTTGTAAATTTGAAATGTAATGCGTAACATTTCAAAATGTAACTTATATTGCATGTTTATATGAAAATACGACTGAGGAATCACATATATCATACGCATCCAAACAAAATTTACTGAGAATGTCTTACCGGTAATCCGACACAATTCTTCGTGAATATCCGAGGGAAATAGAGGCACCGGCAGATCTCTGAGGAACCTCCTCAGTACCGTGGCAACGTCGTGCTCTGAATAAGAAGATCTCGTTATTTGCGTAGCCCACGCGTCCCGTCTAAGTGACTCCAATAATCTTGCCACTGCGCTGTTCGATCCACTTCGACGATAAATACCCTCGGTCATTATTCCTGAAAGAACGTCGAACCATCAATTTCCATTTCATAGCATCAATTCCGTGGGCTCGTATAATCGATGCGTGGACGCTTTATTAACAACAACACTCGCGCAAGGTGAAAGTCCGTGCCATTATTTATTTCGTTTCACGTTCGTGGACAAATTACGTTCCACATTTTCCGTTCGGCCGTTTAAAAATTTTAACAGCGAGATAAATGACCGGCTTAGATAAGACCCCACGAGTTACTTTCGGAGAAACTCGAAGGATCGAATCCCCGGTACCTGAAAAGGTATTTTATACCTGCAGTTAATTTTCATCGCGCCGTAGAAACGAAATTGTTTGTGATTTTGAAGATGAGTTAGAAGTTGCGAGATGCATTTTTGACTGAACCAATGAGATGGTTTTACATGCAGTTATGCCAAATCAAGTATAAAACTGCACCGTAAAAGTGAAATCCACGCTAAAAACTTCAAATTAATTTCGTGATCTTTCTATCCCGTGGTTTGTTACTTCGCTAATTGGTATTTTATAATTTTATAATCTTCGATTGTTAAGTTTCTTTATTGAAAATTTGAAAAACTCCTTTAATTGTGTAATCGAGGCACCAAAGGTGTCTTAAATTGAGACATAAGACACTTCCTAAATTAAGACTCTTTTAGTATCTTAGAAATCAAAAGTGACTGAAATAAGACACTTGTTTGTAAGTGTCTTAACTTAATACACTTTTAATGTCCGACATGAAAAGTGTCTGAAAATGAGATACTTGTTTTTGTATTGTATTTCTCTCAGTGTCGGTCTTCCTCGAGCGACAAAACATTACTTGGTTCAACTTTGCTGCATCTTAACAAAACGGTTTAAAAGCTCTGGTGCACATCTTAGCCGAACCGAGGCGACTGATAATTGAAAGCAATTTTATATTTTTCAAATCGCAAAGCTGAATGATGTTGCGTCGCGCGTTTCCTGGAAACGGTGCTGGCGTTGAGGTCACGCTCGTCAATGTGACGCCGAGCATCGTTATTCTCTTTCTCTTTCGGATCCCCACTTTTTCCCACGATTCATATGATTCACTGTTGTCGCATTTACAGTCAACGAATGCGCGACAATGCTTTGTATCGTCGCGCGTGTAACGCGGTCGCGTCGGCATCAATTCCCAATTTAACGATCACATGCGAATTCATTTCTTTACGCCAGTTTATCATTGCGAAACTCGCTCGTGCGACGCAACGTGTCGCATTTACATACGTTGGCGTTTCGCTGTGTCGTCATTATTGAAATCATTGGAATTATTGTTGATACTGTTGTTACTAGTAAAATTGTTATTCTTGATAAACAAATCTTTTAAAATGAAAAGTGCCATTGATAAGATTTTTTTTATGATTGTAGTTGTATATATTTAATTTAGAAAATTATATTTATTTCATTTATAGTACATTCCCTAGTAGAAATTTATAGGGCATTAATTGAAATGTAACGCAAGGCGTTTATAAGGCCATCATAAAAAGACGTCGCCTTATAAGGGCCTTATAAACGCCTTGCGTTATATTGCAATTAGTGCCTTATTATTTAGGATAAATTTCTACTAGGGTTTTTAATATACATTATAAAATAAACAACTTGTTTTCCCTCATTTGTAAAATAATAATAATTATATGTCTTACTTTTGAAAATTAACATTTCATAAAATAATCTGAGTCTTCAACCCGGTATCATAACATATCCAATTTGTATTTCTTGTACTGAATTTTACTCTTATTTTCAGGGTGCTGATATGAATCCAATGAATTTATCCACCAACAGAATGACCAGAACATTAACAAAACATTCGGTAAGTATGTCAAAATTTTGTTAATTTAATTTCCATCGATAAATTAATATAATATTAAGCAAGTGCATCACAATTTTATTGACTGAGCAACTTATTTCTTGAATTAACAAAATAATAATCAATCATTTTGGTAAAAATTCAATTTAATCAACAACAATTACATAGCAATTTCGTTGTTCAAATCTGCATCAACGAATAAATGAAATAAAATTGAAAACATGAGCATGTATTCGATATTGATTCAAAATTGTCAACATTATTTCCATTGATTGTGCGTTCTGTTCTTCTAGTATATTTATATTTATAAAATGAACAGAAATATACATATATACAGTAAATCAATAAATATTATAAAAAAGTAAAAGTATTGAATATACACATACTAAATGCACGGTACATTTATGCATATATTTACGATTCTAAAAAAACAATCTTGTTAATTCGTCAAAACATTTGCTCTGCAAGCGTCGAGTACTGAAATGATTCGTGCTGCAGAATCGAGTTACTGGAGAACAAATAGTATATCGTTACCATGAGCGTAAATAAAGTTGATGCATTTGTCGAGGATGACGGGAACATTGTCTTGAGTGAGTTGTTGTTGTTCGAGTGCAGGGCCGCAGTTGGTTGCCGCTTGGTACAGTGCGTGCTTCCAAGCGGGGACTCCCCTCGAGCCCGGAGCCGTCAAATGTAAAGAGCCTTTGCCACCCGCATCCACCACTATCACGGGAACGGCCTCCGAATCCGGAATTGGTCCTTCCTGTTTTGTCACCACTGTTGCCAAAAAGGATGAACGAGGTAAGTCAAATGCAATGTTCAAAACAAGATGCACAAGACGTTACATATGTACATAAAATACGAAATTTCAACTTTTGACGATTATTTTTTTTGATATTTGATATAATATGATTTTTTTTGCAATTTGCAAAAACATTTGCAGAACGAATTTTCTAAGTTTCATTTTGTATTTTATGTAAGAACAAAACTTCTAGTATATGAAAATAGGGGATTAAATCAAAGTACTTTGTAAAAAAAGATCGCCTGACTTCGGTGAAAGTTTTACATTCAATACAGAGTTAAAAAGTAAATTTAAAACAGTTTTAATGTGTCGATTTTGTTGAAAATTGTAAATGACCTCTGCGAAAAAAGGTAACTTTATGCTATATAGATTCAGTTCGAAAAAAAGTGCCCCGCTTTCGCTTAACGGTTTCATTTGTCATAGGACGACCAGCCGCAACTCGATCGCGAATAATCATGCAAATTCGTGACAATCGACATGCCGAAACGAGCAATTTTCGTTGACTCTGCGCAAAGGGCGTTTCGCAAAATGGTTTCGCGCGAAACGCGATACAAATTAAATAATCGTGACAAAGCGCGCGTCCACCTTGAACGCGGCTTATATATCGCGTTACGAAACATTGGAGCATTGTAATTAACGCGTTATGCCAGGAAAATTGATTAAATTTCATAATTTCTTCGTACGATTCTTTTCTTTTTTTTCTTTAATTTGAGTTTCATTGCCAATTTCATGTGATGAATTTCGTGGAATGATGTATTTGAACTGATTATATTTACTACTGGTATCTATTTCGTTTGATTGATTTGACTGCCCAGATTAGGCTGCAGTTTTAATGATATGATTAAGCGGCAATTTAAGTGATACGTCACGAAGATGTGTGCATAATGCACGAAGAGAAATTGTTACAATTGTTATGTGAATGCGAAACGAATTTAGGTTTTAATTTTTATGGCGCATTATGTAAGGCGGAAAAATAAGATTTCATTTGCGCGTTATATAGTATAATTTATTGCGACAAAACATAACTTTAAACCTAAAATGTAACAAGATGAAACAAGAACAAAAATATATAATAGCATTTTAAAAAATTTAAAAAAAAATCTCAAATTCTCTTTAAAAATTATACATTCATTTTTTTTCTTTTATTTTGAATTTATTTATCTGAAAAATATTTCATCATAAGATATGGCATTTTAAAAAAATTCTCTGGTCGTTTTATCAGAGATGTCTGGAAGAAGAAAAGAAAAACTTCATTTATTAACGTCATTTGATATTTTTCTCACTCATTGACTTTTCTTTCGTTGATTTGACGGTCCGTAAAATTAACATACCTATACAGCGTGCTTTTCTAAGATCTATGGACTCCAAAGTTACGGGATCAGTTGTTTTTGTGTATACCAAAGTCCGTTGGTGCAACAAAACCCAAGCAGGAATCCAGGAACCTGTTACTCCTTCCTGATGAAATTTAACATTTTGTTATTAATTCAAGCATTCTTGTTTCTTTATTCAATATACTCTTTAATAAAAATTATCACTATAAAAAAACCATAATGAAATATCAATCAATCAATTCTTAATTTTATATTACATTATTAATACATTATTTACATTTAGTTTATGCTGATAACATACTTTTATATAAGCCCAGCCTGATATGATGAAGTCAGTCGTGTACTTTGCAGGAAAGACAGGTGTCAAATGCTCCAAAATTTTCTGAGCCCATATTCTTCTCTCTGTGATTCCTTTCGCATATATTAAATTAAATTCCGACCTCCCCTCTCCACTAATTGCTATGCAATGAACAATTTCTCCATCAATGTTCCTATAAATATTAAAATTTGTTTTTAAAAAAGTCAAAATAATTAAATGCTACTGTATAAAAAAACCGTCATGATTTTTTTCAAATAGTTGAAAATTTTTATTTAATCAATTGTTGCTAAGAATGTTTATCTGCGCATACAAATTCTTTGTTTTACGAAATATTATTAAATGAATCCAATTGGTTGAAAAATTATACCGTAAAGTAAAAAAAAAATTTTCTTGGAAATCGTTTAAAGTAATTTACTTTGTACGGTTAATTTGTTGTATCATATTTGCATTACGTTTCAGCGATAACGAAACATTAACTTCTCGTGACTCATTTCAATTTACTCATTACAAAACAAAATTCCATTGAAAAACATCGAATGCAAGCAGTAAAAAATTCCAGTCAACTTACTTGACGTCCTGAAGGAGATGTATACTTTGAGCAGTGGAAAGCTGAATGACCTCTTTGGTCGACGTTATATTCTTATTGACGTAAAGCGTGATCTTTTGTTCCGCCAGCACCGCGAATCGTTCTACCAATTCTTTGGCTCTTTCGATACCCGAACCAGCTTTGTACAAAATACTTCTGTGAGTTGGAGGATTGAGGTTCAGTGCGACCTGCGGGCGCACCATTTTTTCCTTTGACTTCTTATTCTCAAGACCAGTACTCCCAACAGCCTGATCTTTGTGTCTAGGCAACAGTTTAACCAAATTAAGAACATTCGGTTTCAACGAAGACGCGGAACCATGGCCTAACTTTTTTAACTTCTGCATTACACGGTTCATTCGATCATCCGCAGGTTTGTTAGGAAGATTTCCAGAAGGACAATCCAGTGCAGCGTAATGAGATTCAACTGGTTCAACCGTAGTTTCAGCATTTGTTTCAGTTTTTGTTGCACTGGTAATCCGCGGTGGAACAGCTGGCTGCTTTTTCTTCGGAAGATGGACCAATTTGGGCAAAAGTGGCGGGTTCTTGCCAGCAACGACCTTATCCAGTTCTGTTTCTGGCACCATCTCGACCTCGTCATATTCATGCTTCGGTAACGAGTCGAACCTTTTCGGTGGCATTGGCGGTACCGGTGAAAGGATTTCCATCTCTTCAGATATATCAACATCTTCCTGGTCAGCTAAAGCATCTTCAAGCATTTCGCAAACGCTGTCACTACTATGACTATCAGCAGAATCACTCGCAGCCAGTAAAGTCTGCAATAGCTCGAGGTCATTGTTACTATCAAAGCTAGAAGTCGCATCCCCAACAATGGGGTCGAACTCTAGGATCACAGACTTAGTACACGAGCGTTTGGATTCGTTGCCGGCTGTAGCTTTCAGCGGTGTCCAATTTTCATACAGTGAATTTGGCACGGACAAATTGCTTACGTTAGAATCATGAGACAGTCTGTTCTTCAGCAACGAATCTTCAATTTCCTCCATCAAGGTCATTGAATTCTTAGCCGCATCGTTTCGCGCGACGTCTTCGGTTTTTGATGGAGTGATATCGTAGAAGTTCCAGGAATCCGACCTGGATAGTTTATCTATGTCCGATTTAAAGGCATCGGTGAAGTTACTGGAACTACGACCTGAAGAATCGCTACCAGTGGTTCGGGACCGCGAATTTAGAGTATCAAAGCTATCGCAAAAGTCAGCTTCGACACGTTCGCTGAAAGTAGAGCTAAGGGTGTCGTATCTGCTACTCGTTCCAGAGGGGATGAATTGAACCTCGTCGTAGAGGGACTCGTCTGGTAGAGGAGGTGGTGGATACACTGGAGGTGGAGGACTATACCTGTCTTCAGCGAGGTTCTCTTCATTGCGCGCGCAGCGTTTAAGGTTGCTATGAAGAGGACTGTAGAAGGATATAGAATTGAAGATCTCGTCACCTATAGGCATAGAGACGCACCGCTCATCCAATACGGCGTTCCCAGTTTTAGAACTGGAACCATCGGTCGCGTCTTCCTGAGGAAGACTCGTCAGTCGCTTAGTCAGCAAATTCTTGACAGATTTCTCCAAGCGAATGCTCGCGTTTCGTGAGCTGGATATCAGAGCTCTGCCTTTGACCGTCATCTTTTCAGAAATACCTTCTTTAAGTTGGCGCGAACTGGTTCCCAGATTCCGAAAGAACTCTGTGTTCAAACTCCGAGAGTCCTTGGATTCGTCGGACTTCTCCGACTGGCTTGACTCACTGGGACTACGGGACAGCATCGGAGAAAGCATTCCAAAGGACCTTGGCGCTGGAATAGGCTTTGTGATCGGAAATATCGTCCTAGGCTTTGGTACTGGCTTCACTTCCATTTTTGTCCTTGAATGAGCAACCACATCACTGGTACCTGAGGAGCATCTGGTTTCTTTTTACCGAATTACCGCCTATTCAATTTAAATAGTAAATTGACTCTCGAAGTAATATGAAAACGAAAATCTTACTTTTACTTTTTATTGTTTTACAACTCCCTCAATTAAACTGTACAAGTTTCTCGCGTTCGTAATAGACGGATCTTCAAGAGTATTCCGAAGGACAGATGATTAGTCATAATCACATAACGCATTATTGCGTGTCTCGAAGGCGTTGTTTCTCCAAATGAAATTGTTACAGCCTTTGTATTCTTTCTCGTCAACGATCACACAAACTTTTCAAACGAACGAAGAAAGCCTTCGATAAGAACGTCATTATCACAAACTTCCCGCTTTTCCTCAGTACAACTCCAGCGCTTGTCGAACTGTCGTAGAGCGCTCATTTCAGCGCCGAATCTTGCGAACGCGGCTTTGTCGTTATAAATAGCCGCGGAGAAAACTGCGCGTGATACTGCGTGAGCACATTTTCACAAATTCGATCGGATATGCTGTGGCTAAAAGCCGCGGTTCTCCAGCTGGCAGGACTTTGACTCCGGTCCGTGACCTTGGTCGGGAATCGGCACACCAACACTTACGCAAAAAGCGCCGAATCAGCCAAACCAGTTCCGCAGGCCTTCTTATCGCGCGCCCATTATTTTCTCTTCTTTCACAGATAATGCCCTCTGAGTCATCAGCCAACGCGACTGTTTGGCACCGATTTCTCACTGGTCCTCCCCACTCGACCGATTTATCGATGAATTTGGTACGTCATTTTCCCACCGATCGTTCCCGCTCTGGACCCGGGCCGGAGTTTTGACATTTGCCGGAACTTACGACGATATCTCGGACAGAGTTCTTTGTTGGCACGAACCGAGACAGCCACAACTGACACCGATCGTCCCGAGCCGAGCGCGAGTCGGCCCGTTCCTTCCCACTCCTGTCTTAGTTCCCTCTCCCCGGCGGGGCACGGCCGCGTGAACACGAAAAACGCGGAAAGTGGTTTTGCGTGTGGCTGTACCCGAGAGACAGTCGCGATGCCCCAGGAGCAAGTGACAATTAGGGTCTTTGCACTGGCCGCACGCGTGACGAATTTGCATTAATCCGTGGGAGGAGCTGCCGCCAGTAGGTCGCGGGCGTTACGATTTGCGGTCGCTATGCTTGCGATATGGTTTGCTGTTTCTTTTCGTGTCGCTTATAATGTGAGAAAATGCTTGAAGAATAAGATACTATTACTTTTTTAGCTAAATATTTTGATTAGAATTTCTAATTAACAAATTTTCAGCTGAAATCGGTATGTTCAAAAAATGTCATTACCATAAAACTCCAAATTACAACTCATTTTAATCAAACTTTTCCGAGTATGTCAATGACTATTTTGTTAATGTTACACTGTATTCTTACTTTCTATTTTTTATTATTGACATTATGATAGAATGAAGGAAAGAGATTGTTTTCATGTTCCCACTTTTACTGAGGCACGATTACATCAGAGAGCTTTAACGGCTTTTAACTTCTTCGCAACTAAGTACTCATAATTATGATTACGGTATGCTTATTCGCGACTTGTTATATTTGTTTAATTTAGTGTTAAAACGTTCACGCCGTTGAACCGACCTCAAAAGTTAAAACAGCGACTGTATTTAGTATCTAATAAGTTATAGTTGTCAGTCGTAAATAGATGTCAACACCCATATCACGTCCACTAACTTAGCTTTATCATCGATTATTGATTTTTCCCTGACAAATGATCGATTCTAATTATTTAGATCTATTTCTTTCGCAAGTAAACTAATTTGTTGCAATTTAAACTACTTAAAGTACAAATATAAATGTGATACTTGAATTATTGTTGAATGAAGTGAATCCGATGATTAATAAGTAAAGAATGTTTGGATTTTAATTGATTCGTCGAAGAAGAGGAAGTATTTTTTTTTATATATATATGTGTATATGAAACTAGTTTCCTGCAAGAAATCGTGGTTAATAGGAAGAATGATGTATTTGATTGTGTACTACACAATGTCTTTGTCTGATTAATTTCGATTAATCATTCACATATATTTATTTCAATTCATAAAACGTTATAAATTTATTTCTATTCTCATTTAGATACATTTTAACAAAATTATAGATAATTAGTATACTTTGATAGGTCATCCGTAATCATAAAAAAAATTTGTCTTTGAAGTTTTTGCTTAATGTTTTTTTTTTATGAGTATTATTATTTCATTTCATTTGAAGGTAATAGATATCTTTATCTTTAGTTTATGACGGCCAATACAAGGCAACTAATTTTATTTTGTGCATCATACTTCTTGAATAGACTATTCTTCAATTAATCGTTCTTCATTACGATCGAACAAATAAAAAGAAAATTAAAAAAAAAAGTAATTTATGTCACCAACATTAAAATTGCAAACAAGCGAAGCTAGAAAAAAGCAATTTTTTCAATTTTATAAAAAATGCAGACGAGTATCACTTTGATTGACACTTGATACCTCAATAATTAATGAGGACGTGAGGAGTAAAAAGACAGGAATAACTAGGACTTGAAAAATTAATGACTCAAATGGTAGTTAAATCTAAAATCAAGAGATTTCAGCTTGAATCATACATTTCAATGAAATATTTATTACGATTTATTATTCACCAAAGTTAAACAATGACTGACTATCAAATGGACAATTATTTGGCGTAACGTCGTAAACTCGCAGGCGCGCAACTTGTTAATAATAATTTCCATAATACAAATGAAATGGTAAAACAGTGTTCCGTAGGGGCGAACGCGCCGTGTCGCGCTTTTCGCCTTACTTTCGATTACAGTCGCATTTTCACAGTCCTGCGGACGCGTAATTTTCGCCCGTCGTTCGTTTCGTTTGAAGCCTGCAATCTTATGTTCTTGAAGTTCCCAACGTTTTTTTTTTGTTTTTTTTTTTTTTTATCAACGAATATGAGCTTAATAAAAATTATATATACGCATATAAGAATTGAGGAAAATTGCAAAATAAAATATATTGTTATAATGGAATTTTTGCAAAATATTTTGCATAATTTTACGAGCTAGTTATTGAAGTGACAACGATTGTATTCAAATTTTCTTTAAGCCCAAATTCGGTGATAAAGAACGTTGGAAACTTCATGCACATGAAATCTTCGGACGCTCAGGAGGTACATGCCTTTAAATCACAATGGTGACCAATTTATTTGTATCGTTACGTCATTACTCGCTTTTCTTCTTTTCAGCTCTTAGGATGGTACTTTCAAAAATGTTTCCGCTTTCGACGCACAGTGTTTTTAGTTGAACATTAAGTATGCTTGAAAATTGTAGTACTGAATTCGGAAGTTGTCGTTTGGCTTCTTATACTGCACTGCACGTCTTTCCAGCAGAATATTAGTTGTAATATTACTTATTTATATATATATATATAAAAAAAAGATTAGTTGTGGAAGGTAATGGTAAAGGTCGTCTGACGGAATCCATTGTTTGTTTTCGTTCTTATAATTATTATAATTTTGCAGTCCGGATTATTTGAGCAACAGAAAAGAAACGATTTGAAAAAGAAATTATAATTATAATTAAAATGAAAAAGTTAAATAGAATAAATTAATTTTATTTAATTTTAAAAGCTGCGGGACATTCGAATGTTCGACTAAAACTAGATTCGTAAGGGGTTAGGTTAATCATTAATTACATGAGACTTTAAGGGATGTTATAATGAAAAAAAAACTTTATGATAGCAGTATGTTAAAATAACTAAAATAACTACTTGAAACAATGAGAAAATACTGAAATTTCTCATATGTTGGTTAAATGAAGCATATACAATTCTTAAATATATTCGTTGAAATAAGATTGTTATTCAAAGTAAAATATAATATTTTATCCACATTATTAAAAATCCAGTGAAACTTCGAATTTACCGATATAAAATATTCACTCCTTTTGGAGTTCGATCAAAAGTCAGTGATTTTTTATACCGAATGTTTCACCTGGCTTATTTTTAACAGTGAAGATAGTAATTGTTTATATGTTCGACTGATGAAATAAAAATTAATTGGATACCAGTCTTATGCTTATTGCACAACATTACATAGGGATCTGAACTTGCGAGAATCAGACAATCAGAAGTCACGAAACAAATTTGATCGAAAAAAAATTGGGAAGTGAAGCAACGTGGTTTTACGTACAAACGCGACGCAATCGTTTGAATGCTGTGAAAAGGTACTGAATTGCGAGTATTGAAAATAGGTAACATTTTCCCCCATGGAAATATGTGTACATATACCTATATGTATTATAGCATACAAGACGTAAATGTTATTATGACGTAATTAATTATCAGTAAATATATTATCACATTTAGATTGTATTAAATTTAAAACGCTTTCTTGTAGTCCGGCGAAAAAAATTGTTCGCGTGGTTTTGCTATTTTTATAGAAAAAAAAGAGCAATCATTAATCAACAAATTATAACTACGATACAATTAATTTTTTCAACGTAGAAAGTAATAAAAATTCACAAGGAAATCTCAGTATTATAACGTCGGAACAAAATTCCTACAAAGTACGATGATTAATCGTATTTCATTAACTGGTACGGCCGCTTTACAAATCACTTAAAACTTCGCCGCTAATAAATTGACCGTCTGCTTTACGAATAATTAGAAAATGAAGGAGGAAAATTTGTCTCCAACGCGGTAACAATTTCTTTTCACGGGATTATACGTGGACGACACCCTCTGCTCTTTATTTATTAATACGGAGGGTTGTATCATAACGGCCTCTGCCGCAAGTGTGCTCGTAATTGAACGATAAATCTAGGAAACATTAATGAAGTATAGTATCGTATAGTTTACGTGTAGTATACAGTAAGACACTTATGATCTACTACAAAAATTGTCAACAGTTAGAGGATCGTAACAATTAACTCATGCTCATCTTCACTTTACTTCGCATTCGATCGAATAACGCTCAACGAAAGGCATCGCGAAATGACCGTCGAACCAAAAGTTAACGAATGATTGAATTGACCAACAACCTTCGAGTACTCGTTTAACAAATTTCAACGTTGATCTCTAACGTCCAGATAACGTAAAATAGGCCTCATCGAAACAATAGTCTATAAAACATTTCCCTATCTTGGTTTTTTAAGGTGATTCTTCAAGTCTTTATTACTAGACTAGTTTTTTTTTTAATAATAATGGCGAATCGAATCTTTTTTTAAAGTAAATGTAATCCAGCGATGTTCTCACTTTGGGAGAATTTTGCTTACTTTATAATTTGTATAATTTCCTTTTGGTTGGAATGCACGAACTGCTAAAAGTTGTGAGGTGGACAAAAATGGTTCGACAGTTTCACCATTAATTAAGACATTTTGATGTAAACTATTCAAACCATTTTCCCATTGTCAAAGATTTGCTAGATTATCATTAGAAATTTTAATTTTATCATGACACGGAAAAAGTTAGCTCAGTATAGCCCTGAAATTGGTGTTACCTTCAAAATGTAAATTTACAATTTCTAAAACAACATTAAATCTTGGCTTTTCAACATCGATGGCTTTTGGGTTAATAACTTGATACTTTAATTGAACATATTGAGGAAAATATTGTTTCCACTATTTTCAAATGAAATCATAACTGAAAAAATCACAAATTCTGTTAAATTCGACATGAAGAATCCCGAAATTGGACTTTTTAATGACGCTGAAATTTCGATCAACATGGACCTTAAATAGACCTTCAGTTTGCTAATGGTTAACCGTAATAAATGTATAATAACTGTATATCATGAAAATTATAATAATTATAATTCATAACACGCAAGAGCGCACGCTCATTTATCGCAGGATATTTTTCAACAAGAACCAAAACCAACGAGAAACCGATTCGCTTAGACTAAATATTTGGCACGTATCATGACAAATGAACATGACTGTTCGTTTGAACTGTGATGATTTACCAAGTTAACATTAACGTCGTATGGCTACAAAGTTAATCAATTCCGATTGGTGCACTGAAAATATGATATTGTAAAGAGAACATTACAATTTTGAAAAGTATTGCATGCAGTATTTATGAATCAACAAAAAGGTACTAAATTTACATTTTTTCAAGTTGTAATTAAAGTAAGTGGTATTTTACTTTCACATCGAAACATCTTAACTTTTTTTCAATTGTGACATTGTCAAAATTACTCAAATGGAGGTATTTTAATTTAAGACACTATATCTTACATTAAAATACTTTTATCAGAGCAATTTTTACAATGTACGATTAAAATTTACAATTCTTTGTAAATCGAATGGATTAAGTTACATTAATTGAACGCAATTAATTTGACAGAATACACAGTAGCACATTTGCAATACCATTATACAGTGCAACGATTTATGTTATACAAAATGGTTAACGTCAACAAGAATCGCGAAAAAAAGTGCGAAATTCAACAACAGGAAAGTAGAACTGAAGGAACGCAAAGTTTGCTACCATTTCCGCTTCTTGCTACTCACTAAGGGAAATAGAGTAAGAGAGAGAGATAGAGTGAGATAGATTGAGAGCACTTACATGTAAACGTCACAAAATTGCGCGATCGCAATAAAGATCGTATAGAAATATAAAATATCACTTTGAAATACAATATATATCAAAAAGCAAAAAAGTTCGTGTATCGTCGAGGTATGTTATCATAGCTGTCACATCTATATGAGATAGATAAATATATTATCGTATTTGTAATTAATTATACCTATGGCATTGAGACGAGAAATAAATTCGCGTTTTTCGGCTCCTGACGAAGACCCAGTCGTAAATATATAGGACGTCGGAGATTCCATATTTGTATTTAATTCAATTTAATTCAATATAATATAATATCATATCATATAATATATTCATTCATTTAATTCTTATTAATTTATTTATTCATTTGTTTGTTTATTTATATATTTATATATATCGCATATGCACACAGCTAATCTTTTGGCTAAAAGTTGACTAGAATTGAGTTTATAGTACATTAAAAATTGACACACACATTCACATATATATTTATATATATATCGTGTATATATATAATATATTTCTGCTTCTTTTGTCCCTCGTCGTAAATCTGCTCGGACACTTTTAGCGTCATTGAGCGACGCCACGCCAATGTTTGTATCGCGAAACGCACAACTTGGCGATAGCAGCGTTAATCATTCGCTACGACAAGTATTGCGGTGCAGTGCGGTACTACGTCTCGAATAGCGACTACGTTTAAATTCCTTGCTCCTTACTAAACGACGGAACAAATTAATCGCCAAGTCGGAACGAGTGAAAGTAAGCGAGGGAACGCAAGGAACGGGCCGTGTTAATGACAAACCAAATCGTTAGCACCTTTCGTAATTCACGCCAGAGACCCCGAAACAATAGGCTACCCAGTGTCAATTGGTCTTCCTAATCTAAAAGACTAGCTAAACTTAAGCCGGCTCGTCGCTCCGCCGATTACAAAATTACTATCAGTCTTACAATTGCCTTAGCACCAATGTCAACGAACGCGGAACACTTGAATCACATGTCAATATCGAATCATTACTTTGGCACACAGTCTAATTAGTTTTCCCTAGGTGCTTCGGTCAATGTTCAATCATTTTCGATGGATCTTTGCGTACTTCCAAGACGTTTTTTACAATTTAAAATTTAAGATCGTTAATGGTAAATTAACAATGCAGTCATTGTACCGCCCTTTCGCAAGTATAGTTCAACTAAACACAGATCATTTGCTTCTTCGTTGTTATTATTATTTTTATAGTAAATGGCAGGAATTGGAAATTACTTGGAAATTTAATGCGTTAATAGTACCATTACTCAAAAAAATTAATTCTTGGGTAACGTGTCACTTGTAACGACGTTACTTCAAATGTATGATAAATGGTTTTCACGTTGAAAACGAATAGTTTTAGCGAAAGATATTTTTGCTGTTGAGTGGTATTGAATCCGAACTGTATGTTAAGAAAAAAAATGGTAACAGTTATTAGGTAAATGGTAAAACTATTTTAATTTTACTTTGAAAAGTAAATTTTACTATTTGGTTTTTTTAGTTGCTTAGTTAGACATGGCACGGTGTTTTAGATTCAGTATAACTTAAGTATCAACAATACTGGTCAAAGAAAATGAAGATTTGCCAGTTTAAATACTTATTTTAAGCCAAAACTGAATCATTTAAATATGTATAATTGTATATTAACTAATTTTAAATTAGATTTTAATTGACACACACGATTTAATCAACATTTAATATATGCAGGAAGTTTATGCGTTGGATGTTTAACGTTAAATAAAATCATGTTAATTGTATACAAAAATGATCATTTTCTTCTTGCTTAAATGCACATTTTAACAACAAATTGATTTCTTCCTACGCATACTCAAAATGATTAGACTTTTAACTTTATCAACCAAATTAAACCTTATCTTTGACCACGCTTCTTCAAAGAACAACAGATATTCCGAAAATAATTCCATACAAATGAAACGTAACCATTTTCTCGTGAGAAAACACCTTCAGTGTTTTTCAAACGAAAACATCGAGTACAAAGACACTTTCTAAACACTTGTTTTAACGGTATAACTAGTTTAACCGATCATCACTTAACGCGGTGACGTGACTGAAACAAAAGCATTGTGTTCCGTTGCCGGCTTTTACAACCACTGTGTGCTAATTAATACGTAAACACGGACGGATCTTACTCGATACGCCTAACTTCCAATTGTATTTAAAAAACGGTTCGCTCTCAATGGCTCTTACTTTGATGCATACAAATAAACTTTGACCATGAGCGAAATTTCGAGTAAACCTAAGCAACGCGAAAGTGTCTAAGAAAACAGCACCAATAAAATCACTCGGACGGTCGTGCGAATTCAGCGCACGTCGTAAACGAGGTGAAGGTGGCGGGGCCGGGGCGTCTCTGGCTCATGTTCTGCCTTGTTCTATCAGTCTTGCTCCTTACTCTAACAAACTTTATAGCGCCGTAAAATGACTTACATATTATTAGTCCTTCGTTATCAGAGTATAATTGTCATCAAGTCAACATTTACGCTTGAAAACGTATACGAGCTAACTTAATCTTAACATTACAATTATAGTCTGTAAAAATTAAAAAATAGCCATCGTTGTCTTATCATCGATAACAATTTCAAATATTCACGCAACGTGCGGTCAAAAATGAACTGTCAACAAGGAAAAAGAACATTGAAGTTCGTCAGTGCACCAAGACAAGTATTGTTGAAATAATTGGCGTGTTAAAATTTTGCATCAAGATTGATAATCAAAAACATAGTAATTTCGTAGCAAAATTACTTTCTTCTAATAATATCAATCCACACCGAGAAAATCATATTGTATTAATATATGTTACACTTATTTCATATTGTAATTAATAGAACAAAATAGTAATTTTGAAATTTATATTGTAATTAATAATATGCTTTAAAATTAACGCGATTGGTATAGTAGAAAACACCATCTACAACACAGGTGGGCCGAACTTGCCGCGCCAAGTTCGGCCCACCGTTGACTGGTATAGGGATAAGTTACATGTTACAATATGAGATGTGAATTTCTTAATACGTAAAGAGTTCTTGAAAATATTTTAATAATCTCGATTACGAAATAATTCTGTTGTGTCAACAAAATACATCCTGTTTTTTACAATCTGGTTTTCTCGGTACACAAATAATTCATTTAGAATTTCAACATTTTTTTCAACCTATCATCAATATTTCCTTTAATTTTTAAAATCCTTTTAAACGCTATCATATTGTTTCTAGCAATACTTTTCTTAGTTTGGAAACAGAGAGAAATCGTTGACGTTCGATGCGTTGGTGGCAGTCGACGAAGACCAGAGGTGAACCACTTCTTAGAAAAGAGTCACTCCCGACTCTTCGCGCGTTGGCCACTTGACATTGAGTTTAATTGACAGGCTCTGTTCGTTCATGCAACCCAGTAAGTCGGAACCGATTGAATTCGATTGAAAACAAATTAATCCAATTTAATCCAATTTAAATTATTTAACAGTTACTCGCGAGAAATTAAAAAAAAACTAAATGTAATTTTTAATTACATTGACTAAATACTGACTGAACTTAAGTGTCTTAAAGTCTATCTAATCAGTTTTAATTGTCTTTAACCGTTTTTAATAACGTTCCTTGTTTTTTAAATCGGTCTACAATTATATTTCACCAATATAAATCGCGTTCAATCAATCGACTCAACTGACGATTCAACAGACTCCAATCGATTTCAATCGGTTTTCGACTACTGAGTTATATCGCTGATGTCTGTTTATTGACGAATACTAGGACGTGCGGGTCGAGGACGCGTGAGTTGGTCGCTAGTTCGGCGATCCTGTGTTCGACGAAGGTGAGGACGTCGGGCTGGCGGCCGCGGATGTGTCGACGACGCGCGGCGTGATCAGCATCCCTCGCGGACTGAATGTGTCGCAGTACAGGTTTTCCTTCTTGTGCACTCGCCTCACGTGGCTGCGCAAGTTGTCGCGCCGTGCGCTCCGGTAAGCACAGTGTGGGCATAGGTGGGGCTTCTCACCGGTGTGCATGCGACGATGCTGAATCAACTGGAATCAATAGATTATCCATTTGATATTAGTGATTATCTTTTAAAAAAATATTATCTACTTGAAACAAAGTATAATTCATTGAAAACAAAATATTGTCCATTTAAAACATGATGATCTACTTAATAAAAAAGTCAAAACTACTATCTACTCAAACTATCTACTAAAACTAGACGATCTACTAGAAATTAGAGATTATCCATTTAAAACAACACATTTTTTTTTCTTTTGCTGTATTATTTGATAAAAAGAAATCTTACGAATTACAACAATCTTGATGCAAATGATGTTGTGATTATATAGCATCGATTTCAAAAGAATAAATTGGTAAGATTATTTGGTCGCAGCGCACCTTCTTTAATTGAACCGTACGGAAGATGCAAATGTCACAGCAAAAGTATCTGTCATCCCTGTGCCTGCGCATGTGTTTACTGAGGTCGACCTCGGAGGAACGGTCGGCCCCGCAAACCGCGCAACTCACTCTGGTCTCCGGCGCGGCGCCCTTTGCGTGGGCCCTCAGATGTCTCTGGAAGGCCTTCTCGATTGTGCAGGCGTACGAGCACAACGAACACCTGTACTCCTCTCTTTCGTATCTACGCCAAAAGATGATTTCAATGAAAACTATAATTTTGTCGACTGTCAAACGGAAGGGCAAATGAATATACGGACCGTTGACTGTAATAATATAAAATCACGCGAAACTCGACTGCGAATTATCGAAAATCGGAGAGAGCGCGCGTAATAACGAAATATGTTGCTAATTGGCATCGTGATATCGTGAAAGCCTTATATTGATTTTATTTTATTAGCAGCAAAAGCGTATATACATAGGAAGCGTGTTTTTCGATATCGAATGACAGGAAATAATAAAGATAAAATTGTGAAAAACTGTGAAAAATTATTGCATTTCAGTAATTAATCACTTCGTTTTGTTTTGCATTTATTAATAAATTTAATAAATTAATCGGAATAAAAATATTGGACCTATATTTGCGATTTCACGTTTCCAGTACGGATAATACAAAATAAGTTGAAGATTGTTTTTTTTTTTTTTTTTTTTTTTTTTTTTAACAGGGAATATATGATACAGAGAAGATATAACAAAATAATAAAACAAAGGACGTCAAATGTATAAACTCGAGAAGTTAATCCCTGTAAATCAACGTCTCTCTTTGGCAAAGTAAAATGTTCGTACTATGATTATTATTAACTTGATTTATTCCACTTTTCATCTCTGCTTTTGCCATTCGGTAAATATTATCAAAAAGTACATTTAAGAATTGTTATACCGAGCTACGATTTTAAAACGCACAGAAAAATTCGAAATAGTGAAAGTTAAAATATTTTTGCACCACGTGTTTTAAGATAAGACATCAGTCTTGATTAAGACATTCTTGTCCGAGTAATTTTTGTAATAAAATGAACATAATATTTTTATTTGTTTTCAAGAGTTTATTGTATGATGAAAAAGTCAATTGTAATTTTTTTTTCAGTTTTGAAAATTGCCATTTGATTGCGGATGTGGGTAGAAGAAATATAAAAGGCATGGAATAAGTACCTATACCTGACGCGCTGTATGGTCAGGCCGCGCTTCTTGCCGGTCGGCGAGACACCTTGGGCCACGTGTCCGGCCACGTGCGTCTCCATTTCACACCTACTCTTCGTCGTAAAATCGCACCCGGTGGACGGACACTTTTTCGTTTCGCCGGCATCCAACGCGATTGCCACCGCCGGATGACAATCAGCTATGTGCTTTCTTAAAGCCGGCCTCGTCGGTGCCACGGTATCGCAGGTTCCGCACGAGTAACCACGATGGACGCTCACACTTGGACTGCTTCCTCTTGACCTGCCACGTGAGTCGGAATTTCAATTTATTACAAGCATTTTTAATTCAAAGTAAATCGGAAATCAGTCGGTATCCAAGAGAAAAAGAATGCCCATGATTAAATCAGTGATGAAAAAAATCCCTCCCCAAATTGGTAATTAAAACTTTCCATTAAAAACCACACTAAGAAAATGAAATAATAATAATTATCCGAACCGAAATATTGTGGTGCTTAAAAAGAGGTGAAAGGTTATTGAAAGTAGGTTGACAGGAGGCTAAGAGATTGAAAGGAGACTGAAGAGATCAAAGAGTCTGAAATTTCAACCTCCTCTAAGTCTCAAAAGTGCGGATAATTAAAAAACAGTTATATTTAACTACGATTAAGAGATAAATTACTCTATATGCCCGTAATTATTTATTAAATTTATAATTCTCAATAACTATAATTAAACCTTCCAGAAACCTCGCTAGAAAATTTATACTAATTACTACATCTTCAAATTCTAATATCCGACCTGTCCAACCCGCTTAAAACAAACTCAAACTAAGTGAAAACTTAAAATTACTTCTAAAGTAATAAGTTACAAAAATGTTCAAGCATTTAATAAACTCCAACCTATTTGCTTTACATTATTCAAATAAATAAATGCACACAACTCCGTAACGTTTCGAGAATATGTTAAAAGGTGGTTTTCGTCGTATTTGACCAAGACTTTGATTAAATTTCTAGCAAACGAAATACTTTTTCAAGTAGAGAAAAAGCCGAACTTTTTTTCGGGACTGTGGTTTCTTCAGGTAAATATTTGGTCAAAGTTAATATCGGTGGCTTGATAAAACCGATTTTTATTAAAGTATAATGACAAATATATTACTTAAAAATTCCCGAAGCAGATATATCCGTCCCGATTTCAACATATAATTGATTGACTGAAAATGTTAATATAATATTAATAAATGTTTTTCACGCCTATATTTTGTAATTTAAAAAAAAAGGGCAAATGGGTATATATGAAGTATTTGGAAAAATATCGTACTTTTCGGTGTAGGTTGAGTGGTCACTCTCAGAATCGCTATCCGATGGTATATTAGGTACTTCTGTAGCCTCCAGGGCAGCAGTTGCGGCAGACAGTCTTCCCAGCATAGCCGTATATGCGCCCAAAACCCAACTATTCAGGACGGGACTCACTACTTCTTCCTGCGAACAGCAAAAGAAAATCAATGAAGGCGACAATTTATTAGCTGTTGTAGAATAGCTGTTTGTGCGACCCACGCGTGCGAGCAATAACGCGGTGATTGCTCAAAATTACAAATGTACTTTACGGTAGATTTTCGCGTTCAGTTACTGAAAAAAGATCAAATAATGTTCCGCGATAAATTTTTTCTGAACAATTATCTCAAACAATAAATATATTTTGAAATAAGATGTGCAGGAAGTTATCAACGTATTTATTTATCAATAATGTTCAACTAAAAAAAATTTAGTATAATTCATTGTAACATTATATACTTTAAAAAATATTTTACTTTATTTTATACTGAGAAACATTTGTATTTAACTTTTTCTCTCAATTTAAACAATTATGCAAAAAGAAATGGTTGAATTGCACTTTTTTGTCAAAGTTCGAATTCGCTGATAAATACGTAAAAAGAAAAGAAAAATCGTTGGGAATTTCACTCGCATCAAAATAAGTCACATGTTTTTATACATTCTCAAAACATTATTTAGTCAACAGTTCGCGATCAAAAATAGTCGCGGTGAATAAATGATTAAGACGTCGATTTTGCCATCCGACAGCGATTTCTGACAAGAAGCACATTTCGCGAAATTGTTTCTGATCAAGCTGCGGTGAATTAAAAATTTATGGCACGGATTTGCTCAGGTATCTGAAAGGTAAGTGAAATTCGAGAAAAATCACTGTAGAAACCAGTGTTTCTTACTAAGACATTTTTAGAGATCGAAACATTAAAAAAAGCGTCTCAATTGTGGCGGAATGAAATACTTTTAGTATCTCGAATACGTCTCTAAATGAGACACTTGTGTTCGTAGTGTATTCAATATAAAAGCAAGTGTCTCATTTTGAGACTTTTAATGATAGAGATACTAAATAATTTTGAGTTGTGACGGAATGAAACATTTTGGTATCTTAAATATGTCTCAAAATGAGACACTGATGTTCCTACTGTATTGAGTATAAAAACGAATGTCTCATTTCGAGACATTTATCAAGACTCTAAAAGTGTCTCAACTGTGACGAATTAACACACTTTCAGTGTCTCGAACTTTAAAAGTTTCTTAAAATGAGACACTTGTGTTAGTAGTGAATGCTATACCTTGTGTAATAAAAAACAGGACATCGGATCCGATGGTTTAATTCGTAAGTTATTGTTGGCCGAGCGATGTGAGCTGGTCGTGCTCCGGGCGTCACTCTCCTCGCCTACATCTTCGTTGTCGTTATTCACAGTCGACGTGGAGGTCTGTAAACAAAATAATATAATTGATTCGTCGAGTAAAAGTACGAAATTTCAATATCGAAAAAAAATGTAAACCAAAAATCAAAAACAAAAAGAAGGAAAAAACTGTTTTACCAAATTTCGTTGGTGAGCGAAAATGGATTTCGCAAAATACAGACACAAAATACAGGTCGGCGCGAAAAATCGAATCACAAATCGGAATTTCGCAAACGAAAATAACTGCCAGCGCGCGTTATGCCGAATCGGATAAAAGCGTTGGTTGATTCAATATAATTCGATAAATTTGGTTTGCGCGCCAAATCGATTCGACATAAGTAACGCTTTAAGTGAATTCGCGATTTAATAAAATTTTCGCTTGGCTCACGCGAGCGAGGGACATCGCCTGCATTTGTATCAGTGGCGCCTGAAAATGCACAGTAATCGAAAATAATCCAGTTAAGTCCACCAAAATGATAGAATGGCAAATGTAGTATTGATTCGAACTTTTCTCCGCGCGAACGCCGCACATTACGAAAACGACGTGGCTCTCGCTGATATATTATGCAATTGTTTATTTAACAAATCAATTGCTCCGATTTTGTATCCCACTTTTTCTATTAACGTATACAAAGATTTAGAGATAAAAAAAGTTTCATGATTAGAATTTTATTGGAATTCAAAAAATAAAAAAGCTATCAAAAAATTACAAACTGAAACTAAAACACGCTTTGTTCTGAACTAAAATACTTTTAGAATTTCTGATAATGATGACTTATCCTGATACTCTTAAAATAATTCCTGAAAAAACGAAAATTTTTTAGTTAAAGAAAAGGTTTAGTACAAAAGTTTTAGTTAAAAAATGTTATGAACTTGATAATTTTTATTAAAACACTACAAAAATAATTGTCAAATTTTTAGAAACAATAATTGTTTTAAACACTAAAAGTACCTTAAATTGAGACACTTGTTTCTGTAGTGAATCTAAGAGTTTTTACCGTAGCACTTCCCAATTCTTGTAACTTTTTTTAAATATTTTTTTTTCGAAAATATCAAATTGATATACAGCGCAAAAAATCTCAAAAATGAAAAGTCTGTGGTGGGACCTTCGTTTTTATAGTATTCTCAGAATAAGTTGATAATCCAAAATGTCGTACGATAAAGTTGAAATTACTTGGTTATCATTGTCGTCTTCGGCGCTCTTTTCGATGTTGCTCTCGTTGTCGTCCGATTTCCTTATTTGCGACTTATCGTCGGGGCTGGCGGAATTTCTCGCGGTGGATTCGGAGGTCAACTCCATGGCTCCGTAAGGCGGTCCGGCCGCGGCCAGTGCAAGCGGCACGGGCATCTCGGCGGATCTCTGAAGGGCACTCAAGGCGAAGGCCGCGCGCGGCAACATTTGCGTCGCTCCGGCTGCGAGGATCGGGTGCCTCCCGACGAGCCGCGGATCCCCCCATAGCCCGCTCGCGGCGTGTAAGCTCCAGATCCCATATTCCATCTTTAATCATAACAAATCATAACAACCACTGATTAACCACTGATTAATCGTTTATTTTCGATATTAACAAAAGGACCACACGGAGAAAAAAGATTGATTTGGATCAATTAAATCATTTCATTTAATCCCGTTGGTTACAGCTTCCAAATCGCCGACGCAGAGAATAATTTTCTGCGTGTGCTATTCAATAATTTCGTAATTCCATTTAGTAAAATCAATCGAATTACGGTTAATTTAACTAAATATTTAGTTAGTCAAATATCAACTTTATCATTTGATTGATTCGAACAAATATTTAGTTAGGCGAATGTTAATCCTACATTTAATATTAATGCTACATCTCCAACCAAAATCTAATAAATTCAATCAATTTGGTTGATCTTTGTGGTTGATCTCAGATGTAAGTTGATTGAAAAAATGTTGGTCCTTTAAACATCTCAAATATCTTCAAACGAGATACTCGGTTTTTTTGGCGCATTTTGTTTTCCTTTCAATGTATGTCAATATTGAATCATAACATTTAAATTGCTGCGGAGAATGTGGTACCACGTTAATTGGAGAACATTACCATGTAAATAAATTCAATTTTTATGCGGTCGTATTCATGAAAAATGTGGACCACTTTTTCATATTTAGAAAAAAAAACTGCATTAAAATTGAATTTATTTACATGATTATATTTTTGCATCTCGTTATTTTAAAAAACATTCTTTGATATTGAGGAGACATTAAATTTTAGTAGATAATTAGCATATCCTTGATATCTGACCCTTGATAAATTTTAACTTCTCGCCAAAGTCGATTTATCGTACTTTTCTCGCACTGCCATTACTGCATTTTTTGAATGAGACTTTCTTAAAATCGAATTAACATCTATTTAGCAATCAGCAAAAATATTACATATATATAAACATGGAAAAAATCTATAAAAAATCTTCTACGAGATTGCAGATGATTTCTATAGAACTTCAGCGAGTTAATTACGAAGAACGCGAATTTCATCAAACGAAATTCAGCTGCAGATTTGTTGGATTTAATTCAAGTTAATCAGACAATAAATTAGATCCGGATTTTCTGATCAAATAGCCGCGAGTAATAATTCCTGAATCGCATCTTTATCCGAAAGAAAGATGGAGCAGTCGGACAAAGTAAATCCACGAAAGTTGCGAGCTCAAAGGTCGGGTAAGATTTCGAAATAAATTTACAACAAACGGCGCGGTCGTGGTTTGCGACAAAGAACTTCGTCGCAATAACCGAAAACCGCGTTTCTTTTTAACGAGTCTCCGCGACTAAGGACATAGTTAGGTCGCGATGTTCCCGTAACACTTTGCCGGAAGTATAATGCGACTCGGGCATAAAGTCAGCCGTACCTTATTCACAATGTGGCTATAAAACAGTCGCATTAGCATAAGCAGTATTGCCCGGTCATAAATAGACTTTCCATTCGATATTTGTACGGAAGGATTTCGTTTTATGGTCAGACGATAATCCTTCGGATCGCGTTAATTTCGAACTGCCGTTAATTTTGATTCCGTCCAAGTAACAGGTCGAAAATAGAAACTGTTGACTTCGCTGCGTTTCCAGTTTAATGAAATTATACGACGGTTTGTGCGTTTTAGTTTGCGTTGTATTAATTATCTTATTTTTTATTAGATGAGATTAGATTGTTCTACATCTTTCAAGTGGTTTTTACAGACACTGGAAGTAACGTTGTTACAAGTAACGCGTTTTTCAGAACGTTACATTTTTTGAGTAATGGTAATGAGTTAATTTGGAAATTAATTAACTTAGATGCTGGAAGTAACTAGTTACGTTACTCAAACACGTCACTTTTTTTTAAAAGTAGATAATGTTAACACTTTTTTTTAACAATTTACGGTATGAATATCGCGTTACTTCTTAAAGCAATTAAAGGTGACGAGTTACTTTTGAGACCAAATGCCTGAATGGTAACGCTTCAATTTTGAAATGGAACTTCCAATGATTGTATTTTTTTAAACCAGGTAGTTACTAGTAAGCACCTAAATATTTTCTTCCTCCTCAAAACTTTCAGCAGATCGTGCATTCGAACAAACAGAAATTTTTATTAATTAAGAAATAACAAAGATTCTTCCAAAGTGAGAGAATTGTTGGATTACTTTCGTTTTAAAAAAATAATCAAATTTATATGTATTATTTGCAAAGACACTAGTTTATTGGTGATAAAGATTTGAAGAATCACTTTAAAGCCATCGAAACGGTCAAAGTAAAGTCCCACGATGAGAAGGTATTTGAAGTCCGACTTAAATACCACCCTCGCCGGTAAGCATTGTTTTTCCAGCGAGCGGTCAAACGTGATGTTTGCCGGAGCCTCGCCACGCGAAGGAGACTCGCCCCACGGTGTTGTCCCGAGCCACTCCATCTTCCGTTCGCTACCCGAAGGACCCGGTCCCTTCCCACTGGCCTCGCGAATCGATTTGTTATTGTTTTTGTGTCTGCGGTCGTGGAGGCGGCTAGGGCGAGAACGGTGGGATGAGGGGAGGGGGGTCGAGGCGGGGGCGGGCCTGGCGAGGGTGGCCAGGCGGCCGGGGCAGTGTTTGCCGTTATCATACGTATATTGTGGCAAGTACGTTGCAGAAATTTTCGCAAAAACCACCCCCGCACATCGAGACCGGACAGATTCGCTGAACGGAACCGCGCGTGGCGCCCCGATGATCGATATCTTAATTTCCAAACGCGTCTTCTCCCGGCCGACGTTTCCAATCCTTTCTTCCTCTTTTTGTTTTTTTACCCCATTCCCTTTTTTTAATTTTTTTTCTCTTTTTTTGTTTTGTTTTTTTTTTGTCGTTTGCATCTTTGTTTCGCATTTCAATTTAATATTAATTTCGCACGTCCAACTTTCGTCGCGCCACGGAGATTTATTTCCACAAAACAAGATAAATTTTGCAGAAACGCTGCGCCATGCCGAATTAATACAATTAACAGATTTGCTTGATGATGCAGCGAGACAACATTTTTGCCCCGGCGATCTTTCTCGCCTGGATCCCCCCGGCATTTGTCGCGGCTTCGCTTTGATAATGAAGCGCCTTTCGCGATCCTTTTTCGAGCCGCCTCAGTCCGCGCGGTCAATTAATTAGCGGCCCATTTCGCCGCGGACTCGCTCGGGGGGGAATTTTCGTCGGCGAGCACACGGAAAATTGATGACGCATTTGTGCCGTGACGACGGATGTTTATTAATAATTCATGCCGGTGCCCGGATTACGGAGTTGAAATTCCATTATTTCGTATGATTTGTAACGCAGGTGATGCATGACCGGGCGATTTTCAAACGGGTTGTTCGATATTGTTGTTGGTGGATTTTCTTGAGTTTAAGGCGAGGGCAAGATTTTGTTGACTCAACAAAACCTTACGATTGTTTCTATCTTGATAAAATGAAAAATCGTAAAGTGTTGATACATTAAGAGTATATTATTTTATAAATGACGTATTAAGATAAGTTTTCAATATTCGATTGATGTATTAATAATATAATCTTATAATATAATATTTTGTATAATAATATATTTTTAATTTTCTTTATTATATTTAATATAGTATTTTTTAATTATTTGATTGATTAATTAAGTAATTGAGTAATTAACATAGTATGTCAATAGTATATTTTTAGTATATCGCCAATTGCCAAAATATTGCCATTATATTGTTCATATATTGATTATATACTCACAATATATTTTTAACATACTAAATGTATTTTTAATTTTACTAGACTGACAAAAGAAATTAGTAATAGTTATATATTGTAAAATCTACATACTTATAAACCCAAATGTAACAAGTACACAAAATATAATATATAATAAATCACATATAATACCAGATTTTTAGATTCAGTAAATAATCAGTAAATAAATAGTATAAATTTTTGGAATCAATTTAAAATCACAGGATTTAACTATTTCAAATACCTTACTGATAATGTATTAAAAAAGTCTTCGAGCTTGATTCAATATTGACGTTCCTTTTGAGAGATTAATCAAACTAAAAAAGAAATAAATGACAAAATACAAAAATAACTTCGTTACCTGAATTTATTTATATATCAGACCATTATTTGCAATGAAAACTTTTAACATCACAAAACTAATTAATATTCTTACTTTTTTTTAATGTAAAATTCTAAAAATATATATAAATACTTAAATTCTATCTTGTTAAAAAAACCACAGCGGCATTTAATATCACTTTAAAATAACACTTTATATTTTATTTTTCAATTTCTTAACAATGCACCTTTCGTATTATCTAAGAAATTACATACCCGAAAAAAAAAAGTTTATATTTGAACCGCCAAGAAATTCCCTCCGGATATTATTCTTGGAATAATGTCAACTTTATATATTGATTAGACGAATCTTTTTATCAACGTTTTCAACCGCACATATTATTATTGTACGTTATGTACGTTGCACACAACAATACGATGCTGCTTTGTTACGAAAATCCGGCTGCAATTTATTGATTCTTTGTTACATGACGCTTGTAGAGTCCTAGAAAAGTAAGCAAAACTTCGAAGATTTTTTTTCAATTTTTTTTTTTTCATACATGTGTTTACAAAAAAACTTAAAAATCTCTTTTACATATATGAGTTTTGAGTCTCATTGTTCAAATTAAAATTCAATTTCATTCGAGCGTCGGATAAAACTGTCGCTAAAAGTGACCCTTGTGGTGGACCACTTTCAAGAAGTATGATCACGTTTTGCACGAAATTAACGTCCAGAACATGATCGGAATCTTAATTTGAATGCCGTCGGGTCATTGACAAATGACGGAGCTCAGATTTTAACATGTGTAATGGTTGTTTTTTTTTTTTTTTTTTTTTTTTTTTTTTTTTTTTTGAAAAATTAAATAATTTATAAACATTTTTAAAGTTTTTTTTGTTTAGTTTTTTATAAAATAAAATTTTTAAATTTAACATTTTTTTAAAATAAAATTATTCCCTTTCTCTTAATCACCTCCCCCACCACACGGAACCCCTCCCCACATCTTTTCCCCTCCTCTTCTTAAAAAACAAAAAAAACATTTCATCTCAACTGACACACATAATATTCCA